>JBAMCJ010006124.1:0-45350 GCA_037075205.1 Drosophila prostipennis
GTGACTCCGCCCCAAAGCCACGGCAAGGCCACTTCCGACCCAGGGTTGCCCGGCCCTGGGAAGGCTCCGTTAAAACACAGCTGGATTAACCCCTCAGCTGCGAACCTGAAAGTCAGCGGGCACGGGTCGCTTGACACGCCTGACTTGAGGGGAGCGAGGGAGATAAAGATATAAAACTTTGATCAGGCATAACTTTTTAACGAATGGTCCGATTTAAAAAATTTCTTCTACATTTCGATAGGTATTTATAAACACAACAAAACTGCATTTTTACTTTTCCGAAATATTTAAATTTTTTAAATCGGATATAAGCTATTGTGGGCGTTAGAGGGGTCGTGGCACTTCTTTAAAATAAGCTTGCACTGCGTAGGAATTCCTAGAATCTGCATGCAAAATGTCAATCTTCCAGCTTTTATAGTTTCCGAAACCTCAGCGTTCATACAGACAGACGGACATGGCTATATCGACTCGGCTAGTGACCCTGATCAAGAATATATATACTTTATGTGGTCGGAAACGCTTCCTTCTAGCCGTTACATACTTTTGCACGAAAACAATATACCCTTTTACACTACGAGTAACGGGTATAAAAAGCTCGTTGGACATCACATTTTTCGTAATTTCAAAGAAATGTACGGGGCATAAAGCTATCTCTGACCTCTCAGTTAATCCTGCCAAGTCTCAGCATGCCACCTTTTCATTGAACAGGCTGAACACTTATCGCCGAACCTTAGACGGGACTCCAATAAAGCAGTCGGACACGGTTAAGTACCTTGGGCTTACTCTGGACAGGCGGCTTACCTGGAAGCAGCACATTGTGGCAACCTGTGCTTCAGTAAGGCAAAAAGCGGGGAAAATGAGATTGCTTCTTCGTCCGGGCAGTGGACTATCGATCACGGCGAAAACCCGGCTCTTCAAAGCAACCTTGATGCCTAGTCTACATTGGGGTATACACTTCTGGGGCACTGCCTGTAACACTTCTATAAAAAAGAGTTGAATCCTGCCAATCCAAAATTTTAAGACATATGATAAACGCCCCATACTATACAAGAAAGACTACTATTTTTCGAGATCTCAAAATTAATCCTGTTTGTAAATCTATCACCAATTCTGCCATTCGCTACAGATCAAGACTCATCTCCCACACAAACAGACTTGCCCTCACACTTTCCAGACCTATGAACAGAAGAAGACTAAAAAGACAATTGGATACTTGGACGGCACGCTTGTGGAAAACTCATTCCAGACTTAGACGTCTAGACTGCAACACTGCTAAACTTTTGTAACCAATCTTTTTATTCACTACTTTTTGTTAATTTTTTTTCATGGGTGAAAGTGAATTGAGTTTCACATAACACTCTCCAATAAACATTTGTTATGCATATCGAAAAAAAAAGAAGCTGTTACATACTTTTGCACGAATACAATGCACGGATTTGGGTACGGTTTGTTTGGAAACCAACCATTCAAAACCGTAGGTGTCACAGAATCTGTAGAGTTTTCTAGGAGTTTCGGAGTAAATTTGCTCTGATTTTCGAAACATTTGCTTCAATGGCTACTATTCGGTTGGTTTAAAACCGTGTACTTGATTTTCAAACGGTTTCTGTGACACCGAGATTTGCTTTTGGGGGGAAATTTTGGTTGGAAGAGATTTCTGTGACACCCCCAAATATACCCTTTTACTCTACTCGCATTTTTACTGTGGACAAAGATGCGAGCCGGATGCATTCCAAAAACCGACCACTCCAAAACTTCCGACTGGGTATTCAAGAAATTACTTTTTAGTATTGGGTTTGCGAAAATATAGTTATACCAATTTTAATAATATTTTGTAATGGTATTTCGAAGAAAAAAAACAAGAAAGGAAGCTAGCTTCGGCCAGCCGAAGCTTATATACTCTTGCAGATAATTCCTATAAATCACTAATTTTCCAATCGTTCCTATGGCAGCTATATGATATAGAAGTTCGATATTGATAAAATTAAAATCGAAATTCGAAAACATTTAAAAAGAGTCATATCCCAGAGTAAAAGAGAATACAATAAAATCCAATGAAGCAACAATTTATTTTCTATTATATTCCCATTAATTTTCCGATCGTTCCTATGGCAGCTATATAAAATAGTCGTCCGATTTTGATAAAAATTTTTTCGAAATTTAGAATTAGATAAAAAATGGTATTTCCAAAAGTAGGAGGTTATATGTTCAAAAACACCTAAGATATAATTTTTTACATTTTTTCCCCGATTATTCCTATGGGAGCTATATGATATAGTTGTCCGATCCGGCTCGTTCCGACTTATATACTACCTGCAAAAGAAAGAAGACTTTTGGGAAAGTTTTAGCCCGATAGATTTAAAACTGAAAGACTAGTTTGCGTAGAAACAGACAGACGGATTGACAGACGGACAGATGGACAGACGGACATGGCTAGATCGACTCGTCTAGTGATGCTGATCAAGAATATATATACTTTAGGTTTTTGGGGTTTTACATCTTCTTTTATGCAAGTACAGAAAGCAAAAGCGAGTATTTCATGCGACGATTCTTTTCGTGCAGTGTCGATACTAATATATTTGCAGAGTTGCAACCGATATGTTTATGTTAATAGAATGTTAACGAAAATATACTTAAGTAAATGTCTAACAGTTAGGCTGAGCTATTATAGACCTGACCCCTTCTTGTTTTCCACTCTTTTCCCACAATCGGCCATCCTGAATTATCATTCGGCTCGAATGATGGTTCTTCTGCAGGTTCTGGTGGAGAATTCCATTTCTTCATATATTCTGCAACCGTTGATGTTTTGGACCTGGACCTTCATAGTCTCCAACCTTTTTCACGTCTATCGGCCGTGGGGTAAAATCCTTATTATGGACCAAAGAATTTCGGCTTCAACTTTAAGCCGATGCCGTACTGTGTGCGCTTTATGGCCACGAGCTCGTTGATTTTGTAGGTCAACTCCTTCTTGCGACCCTTGTTGAAGGATCTCCGATTTTCCTGTTTAATTTTGGCAATGTTATCCTGCGCTTCCATACGGTCAGTCTCTCTTTCTTGGTCCAATCCTTCTATAGCAGCGTATTCAAGGAATGTGTTCAGCTCTGATACTTTGTTTGTTCTCATTTTCTCATCTTGGGGGTGTGCTGTTCATCACTTGCTGTACGACCTCTAGATGTTTATACCAGCTACACGGTTTTTCTTGACAAAGCTTGGCTAACGTTGGGATCAAGATCTTATGGATCCGCTCCACTTGACCATTTCCTCGGGGAACTCCGGTATGCCGTTCTCGTCGCAATATTGTTGAAATGTGTTTGCAATAAACGCTGCTCCTCTGTCCGATATCAAATAAAAACACCTCTTAACGAGGTAAAAAACCAGTGACGATCGCACCTTGAACATACAAAAGTTCTGGTATCAACATTTGTGACGAAAAATTATTACACTCGTCATTAAATAGACTTTCTAATATTTTGTCATTCGGCCCGCCCTAGCAAACTATTCCAGCCTTTTTCCCTTCACAGGCATTTTCTATTGCAGCGTGCCGAATGAGAAAATATTAGAAAGTCTATTTAATGACGAGTGTAATAATTTTTCGTCACAAATGTTGATATCAGAACTTTTGTATGTTCAAGGTGCGATCGTCACTAGCTTATTACCTCGTTAAGAGGTGTTTTTATTTGATATCAGAAGTTTTTGTTTGTTTACATTGGCTCTCATAGAAGCTAATGTATACATTTAAATATAAATTGGTCAATCATAATTTGTAAGCCATTGTATTTAAACAAATTAAGTTAAAAATGCGTTTAAGTATTTCAAAATACCTTTTAAACGAGGTATAGCACATGTCTGTAGCTCCAGTAGTGTACAACTTACGAACTAAAGAAATTTAGCTATTTTTAGCTTTTTCCCGCTAAAGCAGCGGGTTTTTCCAAATGTCGTAAAACAAAAGTTTCCTATTTGGAATTCCTTAAAACAATTGAATTGATTCCATGACCCTAAAATACAGTTTGCATACATAATTATACGCCTTGAGTTTCCAAACACTGCCGCTTTACGAGTTAGTCGATCAATAGCTCCTTCAGCCGTTGTATTTTTGGTCGGGTGGTTTGTCACAACGAGAATGTAATTGTAGTTCTTGCTGGTCTGCTCAATTGGTCCTACATGGTCAACATAATATGTTTCCAAAGGCCTTTCGTCCTTGCTTATGGGTGTTAAGAAACCTTCCTTTTTGCCTGCCTTGACCTCAGAAATTAACGAAGAAGTCATCATACGTGCTGTTCTCAAGGGCCGCCATTACTGCCCGAACCCATTCACCCTGCGACTGTGCTTCCTGCAGTTTGTGATGCAACGTGTCTTCCAGCATTAGGCATGAAACTCGACTCAAGGCGTCCACGTGCCTCATTTTGCTGCCACTTCGATGTTCGATGACATAGTCGTAATCCTGGAGAAACAATGCCCAACGTGAAACTCTTAATGGAATTTCGCCGCGCTCTTTCATCGTTAACGCGAATGCATTGCAGTCGGTAATGATCTTGCATTTTTTCCCCAGTAAATAGATACGCCATTTTTTCAAAGCTTCGACTATAGCCAACACTTCGAGTTCCTAAGAGTGGTATTTCTCTTCAGCTGGCTTCGTCTTTCGGCTTAAGTATTGTATAGGGTGCAACTCTTGATCGTCCGGATCTTGTTGCAGGAGAACTCCTCCATAGCCGTGCATAGAAGCGTCTGTGTTTATCTCCGTCTGAGCTTTTGGATTATATAAACGTAACACCGGTGCAGATATCAAAGCTATTTTTAGTTGTTTGAATGCTGCGAGTTGTTCCTCGGCGAATCGGAATGGAATGTCCTTACGAAGCAAGTCAGAAATTGGTTTTGCCTTCAACGCGTAGTCTGCAATGAATCGCCTAAAGTAGGATGTTAATCCGAGGAAACGCTGAAGACTCTTTCGCTCATGTGGAAGCGAAAAGTTCTTGACTGCTTGCGTTTTGGTTTCTGACGGCCTTATAGTTCCTCCTTCGACAATATAACCCAGAAAGACAACCTTTCCCTTGAGAAACTGACATTTGCTCCACTTAATTATACCCGTTACTCGTAGAGTAAAAGGGTATATTGTATTCGTGCAAAAGTATGTAACAGGGAGAAGGAAGCTTTTCCGACCCTATAAAGTATTTATATTCTTGGTCAGGGTCACTAGCCGAGTCGATATAGCCATGTCCGTCTGTCCGTCCGTATGAACGCTGAGATCTCGGAAACTATAAAAGCTAGAGGATTGGCATTTTGCATGAAGATTCTTGGAGTTCCTACGCAGCGCAAGTTTATTTCAAGAAGGTGCCACGCCCCCTCTAACGCCCACAATAGCTAATATACGATTTTAAAAATTTAAATATTTCGGAAAAGTAAAAATGCAGTTTTGTTGTGTTTATCAATACCTATCGAAATGTAGAAGAAATTTTTTAAATCGGACCATTCGTTAAAAAGTTATTGCTGATCAAAGTTTATATCTCCATCTCCCTCCCAATGCCTTTAGCCGAGTGACGGGTATTAGATAGTCGGGACACCAACCCGACTATAGCGTTCTCTCTTGTTTTTAAATTAAACTCTGAAGCTCGGTTGAGGACACGCTCTAGCTTGTGGATTCCTTCGTTTACATCCTTAAAGGGAATAATGAGATCATCCATGTATGTTACGACTGTACCGTCTTGAACCATATCCTGTAGAATTGCATAAATGAATCTTGAAAATACGGCTGGTGAGTTAGATATTCCAAACGGGACATACGTATAAGAACTCAAATTGCCTTGCATGTGTCATGAAAGATGTATATTTTCTCGAATTCTCCTGGTACATGGAAAAATCCATTCGCTAAGTCAATTGTTGAAAAGGCTGTTTCCTTGCAGTTTTTCAATAACATCATCTATAAGTGGCATCGGAAAATGATCCTTGGCAATCTTCGCGTTTAGCCGTCTATAGTCACAACAAAGCCGCTTGATGCCATCTTATTTCGGTACCAAGACAACAGGTGAGGCATACTCAGATGAACTTGGCTGGATAATCTTCTCTGATAGCCATTTGTCAACCTGGTTGACGATCTCGGGCTCGTCGCTTTCAGCAAACAGACACACCTGAGGGCATTCTTGGAATATCTGTAGCTCTGATTCAATTGCTTTCTCTGTAGTAAAGGACTCCTGGCTGTTCCGGTCCTCTTTTGCTTGAAATTTTACCGATTTCTCTGAGAATATCAAGTCCACTTGCTTCAAAATTCTATTCCCGATGACTGCTGAATACTTAATATCATTTCTGCTAGCAACAAGAAAGTTTACGTCCAAACAAGTGTTGTCTACCTCAACTTGGGTTACAAAACTGCCAAGCGTATTTAACTCGCTGTTACAAATGCCGACAGCGCTTTTCGTTAGCAAGCTCGATATATCCTAGCATCTCAACCAAGTCATCACGGATAAGGCAGAGATCACAGCCTGTATCGATTAAAGCGGAAAATCGAACGCCATTACAGGAAATGTCCTTAAAAATGCATTTGCCACTGCTGCTAATATGGTTCGTCAGTGTGCTGCTAATATGGTTCGTCAGCTACCCTAGTACCTGGGCAATTCGATGTCTTGTGCCCTGGCTGTTCACACCTGTAGCATTTGATGGGCTTGTTACACTCTTTTGCGAAATGTGAAGGATCTCCACACTTGAAACATTTTTTTGAGATGCTATTTGATCACATCTGGGTTTTTGTCTTCGATGGTAACATAAGATTTAGCCGTATTAAGCACTTGAGGGCGACTGATACGAATTTTCTCAAACACCTTTATTTGCTCCTTAAGTTCCTGCAGAGTTCTGGCCTGATACAGGTTGCTTTTGCTGCCTCTCGAGTCGGGTATACCTTCGATGGTACACTATAAGACTGGCATCATCCAAATTAACAGGCTTTCCTATTTCCATGAGCGAATACAGATATTCCTTGTAATCCTCATTTGGGCCTTTTCGTCGATTTTTCAGCATACGGTGAACTTCAATTGCCGATACGTCTGATACGAGCTCAGCTTCTAGTGCTCGCTTAAGTGATGACCAGTTGGAAATACCTGGCTGACTTCGAACGAATATTTTAGCTGTGCCTTTTAACAATTGCTTCGAATAAATAAACATTTAAACAGACGGCTGGCTCGAACCATTGAACTGAGAAAGGGAGTCTTCTTTGTCGCGCAATGTAAGTGAACTGCGACCTTCGCCTGGTGTAGATCTTGAGTCATGCGTTGAAGTTGCATACCCGTAATCAGATTCCTCATCCTCAATTACCTCAGCTGACAAGTTGTAGTGGTCGAGAAGTCTGTCCTGCAGTGTCTGCCTCCTACCGTTTGTAGCTTCAGGCTTTTTCACCAGTTTGCGCTTTTCCAAAGCCAAGTTTTCGATGTCTCCTTCTTCCTTGCAGGACCTTTGCGCAGGATGCGCACCGTGCTACACCTCTTCGGTGTACACGATCTGCCAGTTAACTGCTTTTCCTCCGCGTACAACGCCTCCCCGATGCGTAAAGAGCCTCCTTATTGCTGATGCGCAATTAGCCACCCTCTGATTTTAATAAATCTTCGTGCCACGGCCGCTCTCTGCTGTTTTTCCATGTAAATCTCACTTCTGACACCAAATTTGTAGGATCGCCGGTGAACAGTCCAATTACCACACGAAATAAAGTTTAATGACTCTTATTCATACGGAAAAACAGTAGGTTTTTTGGGGTTTTACATCTTCTTTTATGCAAGTACAGAAAGCAAAAGCGAGTATTTCATGCGACGATTCTTTACGTGCAGTGTCGATACTAATATATTTGCAGAGTTGCAACCGATGTGTTTATGTTAATAGAATGTTAACGAAAATATACTTAAGTAAATGTCTAACAGTTAGGCAGAGCTATTATAGACCTGACCACTCCTTGTTTTCCTTTCTTTTCCCACACATATATCTATATATATTCAAATTTTCGGACACATCACCATTTTTAAAGTGGCGTATTATATAAATTACAAATAAAATGATATAAAACGATACAAAAATAAATCTCTACTTAAAGACATCAAAAATACGCACTATGGTCCAAGCGGCCGATTTTTTGGCATAAAGTCGACATTTTTATGTTAATGTTTCTAAATTCTTAAATTCACACTTTTTCAGCCTCGACGAAGTGTACCTCCTAAACTAATGATTGGAACTCAATGCTGTGTATAGGAAAGTTAAAGAACATTCTATTACCTGTAAATTGAGTATAATATGGCCCAAATCAGGTTATCAAAACTCAAAATAGAAAATAAAAAGTGGCAAAAAACGTTTTATACACTTAAAAAAAATTTACACCATACAAAAAATTTTAAGTGCCCATTTCTTAATCAGGGAGATGTACTTAACCGGAAAATTAAGGTTGTCTTCGATGAGGAAGAGGTCGATTTCATTTTGTAAACTGGTGTAATTGATCCACCTTTAAAATTATTGCTTGAGACAGGGAGTGGGCGTGCCAGAGGCCTACTTACAAATCGGCAAAGTCAGAATTTAAAAACAAATCCATTTTTTTCCAACAAAAAAAATGTTTTCAAAAAGTTTTTGTTTCTTTTTTTATGTTTTAATTTTAAAAAACTACTAAAAGTAGTAAGTAAGTTGTTTTGTTTTGTTGCTTTTTTATGTTTTAATTTTTCAAAACTAAAAAAAAACAAAAAAAAATTGAAGTGTTTTAAAAAAAAGGGTTTATTTTTCATGTTTTTTGAAATAATGGTCACAATTTGGTAAACTTGGTAAATCCATTAGACTTAACATTTCTGGACTATAATTACTAGATTCTAACTCTTTTCTTGTCTTAACATGCCGCAATGAGGAAAATCCCACGCACGCGAGTAACGGCTCACATACAGTCATGAAAAAGACAACAACACTTTGCAGTGTAAGTTTAGGAGAAAAAAAAAGTTCAATGGAATTGTTGTTGGCTTGGCTCGCTCTTATCTATTACGGACAGCGACGCAAAGCGGAACCTGCGTGTGCCATAGGAAAGCATGGTATGTGCCGATCCGTATGCTAAGTGCCGAAACAAAAACAAATGTGCCCGTGTGCCATAGGAATGAGCACCCCTGTTTTAGATGGTCTTCCTCTTCCACGACCTGTTGATGTGGTGGGCTCTCCCTCGGCCGGTATATCCAGGATAGTTTCGTATCTAACTTTCAACCATTCCACTTTAATGCTTGCATATGTCAGATTAAGAGTGTGTAATATATTTTTGTTGCTCTTATTATTATATTTTTGAGTTGATTAAAGACATTTTTAACTAAAAAAAAATAAGGATAATACAAAGAACGTGTCTCTTCAACTTTTAGTCATAGACTAATCCAGGAATTAAGCCTAAAACGATATATATAGTGTGAGGTATCAATCGCCTTAAAAAGTGAAACCTTAGGTAGAATTACGCATTTTAGTATTTTGCAGGTATTTCAAACGGAATTCCAGCGGCCTCTGCAAGCTTATATATTTCTGTCAATTAATGCCTACCCGTATGCACCTGCTAAATCAGAGGAAAATTATATGCTGTTTTGATTTTACCTGCCTAATTTACTTTTGCATACTACCTGAAGGTAACGCCTCGGTTTTTCAATATTTTTGATAAATCCCCATTTGACAATCAATAAAAACGTTTCCCATAAATAGAGATGGTAATTTCACAAGGTTGCGCCATATGCAATTTCTGGGACCATGACTTTTTTTTTTTTTTTTTTTTTTTACCTTTTTTGACTCTTTAAAACCGCGGACGCAGCTAGAACTTTCCTAATATCAAGAAGAAAGTCCAAATAATACAAAAAATTTTATTAAATTTTTTTTTTTATTTTCCATCAAAGTTGAAAAATTCGGAAAAAATGGACGTTTGGCAAATAACGCATAACTAAGAGATGCGGCTGGCAAACTGCAATATGTTTTAGTTATTTTTACTCTTAACTAACACACCAATCAGTGGAAAAAAGCGATTCGATACCTAGTTTTTAAGATATACCCCCGGAAAAGCGAAAAATTACCTAAAAACGGTGTGTTTTTATACCCGTTACTCGTAGAGTAATATATATATTGTATTCGTACAAAAGTATGTAACTGCTAGAAGGAAGCATTTCCGACCCTATAAAGAATATATATTCTTGATCAGGATCACTAGCCGAGTCGATCTAGCCATGTCTGTCTGTCCGCCTGTCCGTCTGTCTGTCTGTCCGTCCGTATAAACGCTGAGATCTCGGAAACTATAAAAGCTAGAGGATTGGTATTTGGCATGAAGATTCTTGGAGTTCCTACGCAGGGCAGTTCCGCTAACGCCAACAATCGCTTATATACGATTTTAAAAATTTAAATATTTCGGAAAAGTAAAGTCTCAGTTTTGTTGTGCCTATCAATACCTATCGAAATGTAGAAGAAATTTGTTAAATCGGACCATTCGTTAAAAAGTTATGGCTCATGAAAATATAAACTCCATCTCCCTCGCACTCCCTTTAGCTGAGTAACGGGTATCTGATAGTCGGGGCACCTGACTATAGCGTTCTCTCTTGTTTTAAGTGGAACATTTTTCAACTTTGAAGGGGCATGTCGGGACAAGCAGCAGCCGCCACCTAATTTATAGATAAAGCTCAAACAAAGCTTTCGTATTACATACTAATTGCTTATGTTCTCGCCTTCGTTGGTCGCAAGCCGACTCTCTCTCTCTCTCTCGGCCGCTCGACTTCAGCGCTTATCGGCAGCATCATGATGGAACTATACAAGGTGATCTCGTCGCGAGAGCTGCCCTCTTTTGAGGACGTTATTTGTGCCAGTCTCTATCTACCTATCTCATTCTATCGCTTAAGAGAGACAGAGAGGTAAACATATTTAACGTTCTCAGCAGAGCTGACGAGACCACCTTGTATAGTTCCATCATGGGCAGCATCGTCAGATAGAGAGCTTTATCTGCGCTAATTATCTAAAGCGGGATCACTCTCTCATGTACTTTCATTGCGCGCGCTCAATATCTTGGCATATATTTTCTGTATCCTCCAATATTATCCGCAGCAATAAAAATTCTTATTATAACGTTTAACTAATTATATAGGCGTTATTATTTCTAGTTTAAAGGATAGTCGTTGAAAAATCTCAATGACTGAACATTGGTGACCCCGACGTGATATTTTGAAACAATTATTAATTCGCGAAAGTAAAATAAAGTTTCTAAAATATACACATATATACACTACAGTGCATATCATTGTTTAAAATAAATAAACATACATATAAAGTTTCATAACCAAAAATAGTTATAAAGTGCATGCCGGTCGTCAATTGCCATCCGGTCCGTTATTTAGTGCACCTGCTACCTACGTATACATACATGCATACATACATTCCGTATTCGAGTGCATTCGCCGGCGCACAAACCTTTATACAAACATACAGCCGCTAATTCGGGTACGGTTCTTGTGTGCACAGTGGGACAGATTGCGTTCGCCGTGGTCAAATACGAAATATTATTATATAATATTATTAAACAATTTGTAATATTAAATTTGGCTTCAGCTTAGCGGCCGTGCACAGTGGGACAGGTTGTATTCGTCGCGAGCAAATTAAAACTATTATTAAATAATAAAATAAATAATAAATAATACAGAAAAAATAATAAAATAATACGAAAATACAAATAAATAAAAATAATAATACCAGGGACCGAAAATAACAGTTATTTCAAATTTTCCTGACTAAAAAAATCATCCACTTAGAAAAGTGCTACAAAAAAATCAAGAACACCAATGAGTTCCAAATTGGTCAAGTTATGCAAATCTGCAATGATTTTTATTTTGCGAGTTTTATTTTTAAAAATCAATGGTAACAGTTATTTTTTGAGTTTTATTATAAAAAAAAAAACTCAGGCAGTAATCGTTATTGATGAGCAAAAAAAAATAAAAATCATCAATAACGATTATGTGTGAGTTTTATTTTATAAAACTCAAAATAAAACTCAATTCGCTTTTGCGGCCATGGTATTAAGAATTTAAATATGGTTTAAATTGGTCCTTCTTCGTTTGGCCATGTAGTTTCAATACATATAATAAAAACAATTATATTTTAACATGAAGCTATTTTAAAAATTGATTTAAGGTGAAAAATGTGCCTTTTTGTACAACTTTTTTGTGAAGGCAGGATAAATATTGGTTTTTATGGATCTGATAACTTTCGATTAAGTTGCGAGATCTTTGAAGTTGTTCGCAATACAAAGTTAAGCCGGAAGAATTCGCGAATTTTATTTGATCCGTTCTTTCATAAAAATTATGACGGGAAAAAATCATGGTCATAATTGAGAATGCAGCAATACTTCAGTTATGTGACTGTTTTCACCCCTCGCGATGAAGAAATCGCGGATTTTTTGACTTGAAGAATTCGCGAATTACTTTACCTGAAGAAATCGGTATGATTCATATGATTTTGATATTATTGAAGTCAATAAATCCGCGAATTCTTTAGTTCAATAGAAATAGAAAAAAATAGAAATTTAAAAAAATCAGATCGCAATAATCCATAACCATTTATTCGCGGATTATTCGACTTCAATAATATCAGAATCATATGATTCATATCGAATTCTTCAGGTAAAGTAATCCGCGAATTATTCAGGTCGAAAAATGCGCGATTTCTTCATGTCAACTGAATCGCAAGTGGTGAAAACTCGTTAATCATTTGACCTGAAGAATTCATGGATTTTCTTGACCTGAAGAATTCGCGGATTATTCGACTTTAACAATATCAGAATCATATGAATCATACCGATTTCTTCAGGTAAAGTAATTCGCGAATTCTTCAGGTCAAAAAATCCGCGATTTCTTCATCGCGAGGGGTGAAAACAGTCACATAACTGAGGTATTGCTGCATTCTCAATTATGACCATTATATTTTCCCGTCATAATTTTTATGGAAGAACGGATCAAATAAAATTCGCGAATTCTTCCGGCTTAACTTTGTATTGCGAACAACTTCAAAGATCTTGCAACTTAATCGAAAGTTATCAGATCCATAAAAACCAATATTTATCCTGTCTTCACAAAAAAGTTGTACAAAAAGGCCCATTTTTCACCCAAAATCAATTTTTAAAATAGCTTAGTGTTAAAATATAATTTTTTTTATTATATGTATTGAAACTACATGGCCAAACGAAGAAGGACCAATTTAAAACATATTTAAATTCTTAATACCATGGCCGCAAATGCGAATTGAGTTTTATTTTGAGTTTTATAAAATAAAACTCACACATAATCGTTATTGATGATTTTTATTTTTTTTGCTCATCATGATCATGAGTTTTATAATAAAACTCAAAAAATAACTGTTATTTTTGAGGAATAAAAATAAAAATCAGGAAATAAGTTTTTCAGTGCGAGTTTTATCAATAAAACTTATAACTGTTACGGTCCCTGAATAATACTAATTTCGCTGCAGTTTAGCTTTGTTAAATTGGTCGTAATTTGAGACTAGTGGCGATTGATGGCAGCGCGGCAGACGCAGGTTCACCCACTCTACCTCGGAGTGCTATTTTGAAATGCAAGGCCAATGCTCTCCTCCAGGATTTGAAGAGGATACAAGGAGCCCTTCACCCAATTTCAAGCGTGGAGGACGCCATGCTCCACGTGCGTCATGGCCAGTTAGTCTCAGTGTACGATGACTTCAAGGCCATTCACGGGAATCTTGAAGAATTAGACATTTCGGAGATCGTCGTGACGATGCACGCTGAAATAGAGCACGAAACCTTGCGACGCTCTGCTCAAATGGCTGCCCACTCAACTCTCACCAACGGGATCTCCTCTATGCCAGACCCAGGGCTCAGTCGCAGCTTTCAAGCTCTGCCGCCTATTCCGCTCCCTACCTTCAGTGGAGGATACTCCGAGTGGTCTGAGTTCCAATCTATCTTCTCAATCTATCTTCAGTGGAAAAGCTGCAGAGGCTACGATCCTGTCTTCGCGACTCAGCGTTAGAAGCAGTTCGGTCCTTGGAAACTTCCGAGGAAAATTATGACGTTGCATTGGGTCTTTTGGAAAAGCGATTTAGTAACCGTCGTTTAATATTTCAGGCTCATGTGAACGAGATTCTAGGCCTCTGTGTCGTGGAAGGTGGCAGGTCTACGAGGATTCTCAGATAAGTTCAATGCCCATATGCGGGCCTTGAAGAATTTGGGAACGACGCAACAAATTGCCGGCTGCATCATCGTCCAGGTGCTTCTTCAAAGATTGGACCCAGCTACCCAGGCGAAGTGGGAGGAAGGCCAGACTGCCATCAATTCAGACCTTATTCCTACGTGGGACTCGATGGCGGAATTCCTGGAGCAGCGATGCAGGACTCTCGAGGCTGTGGATGTGGCCATGGCCGCATACGCGCCAGGCACTCAGGTGGGAAGACGTAGAGTTGCTAATAACAGTAGATCCGCCTTCATTATTACTAATGCGCCTCCCGCTACCTGTATATTATGCGGTGGGAGGTCCCACGAGGTGCCCGCGTGTCCAAGGTTTCTGCTGTTGTCCCCTGAGAGCCGCCTAGGCGAGGCTAGGCGACTTGGTCTTTGTCGAAAATGTCTCAGAACCGGCCATCACCTGCGAGACTGCGAGACTAATAACTGCCACAGCTGTGGGAGACGGCATCACAGTTTGCTGCATTTTCTGGACTCGCAGTCTTCTAGAGGCCATCTGCCAGTTGCTTCACCCATTTCCTCCTCATCCGAGGGTTCTGAACCTCTAGCCTCATCGCCATCCACAGTCAATGCCTTAATTGCCCAAGGTCGTAGCGGCGATATAGCTTTGCTTGCAACAGCGAACATACTTGTTAGGAGCCGCGCTGGTATTTTTGTTCCTTGCCGAGCGCTTCTGGATTCTGGATCTCAAGTACACATGATTACGTCCCGATTGGCTAATCAGCTTCAGTTGCGTAAATGCAAATCATTCATGTCGGTGTCTGGAATTGGCGATACCGGCTATGCGACGGACGGATTCTCTGTTGATGTGCTCCTACGTTCTCACTGTTTAAAATACTCGTCTCTTATTAGTGCAGTCGTCGCTGGCACCATTACGGATCTCCAGCCTAGTTTCTGCTTAGATGTCGCCAATTGGAATATACCATGCTGATCCAGAATTCTTTCGACCACATCGTATCGATTTGCTCATCGGAGCCAGCCTCTTTTATGAATTACTGTGTGTTGGACAAGTTCAGCTCTCAGCTGGCTTACCGTTGCTGCAGAAAACCCGACTTGGATGGGTTGTGCGTGGAGGCGGTTCACCTGTCGAGAGAAGGTCATACGTAGCCACAGCCTGCAAGGATGTCACGAAGAGCCCAAGCCTGCCGGATGAACGTTTAGATTGTCTGCTCCGCCAGTTCTGGGAAATAGAGGACTGCTCCGAACCAATAGTGAAGTGGACACAGGAAGAGCTGGGTTGCGATGCGCATTTTGTGCAACACTCTACTCGGCTCAAGTCAGGCGCTTATGCTGTGAGGCTGCCGTTGAAATGCAGTTCTGGGGAGAATCGTATCCCCAAGCCGTGCGTCGATTTCTCGCTCTAGAAAGGAAGCTCAGTCGTCACCCTCAATTGAAGAATCAGTATGCTGCGTTTATAAAAGAGTATTTGGAGTTGGGCCATATGTCTGCAGTTCCTGCTAATGCGAGCCTCACTCCTCAGTACTTCCTACCTCACCACTGTGTTTTGAAAGTGGACAGTTCAACAACCAAGCTCAGGGTTGTTTTTGATGGATCTGCTGCTAGCACTTCTGGGTATTCGTTGAATGACGTGTTGATGTCCGGCCCAGTTATACAGCCAAAGTTGCTTCACATCCTGTTAAGGTTCCGTTACCATCGGGTGGCCATTGCAGGAGATATCAAGTCTGGAACTCAACTTTTATTGCGGTTGGTACAGCGGGTGCATTTTTGGGATGATATAAGGTCGTTTCAGAATGGCAAAGAGATATCGTCGTCCAGCGTACTTGCCACATCTTCACCCTTCTTGGATAAGTTCGGTCTACTGCGTGTAGATGGTCGCCTGAAGAATTCGCCGTTGGATTTTGATAGTCGTCATCCAATTATACTCCCTAGAAGCCACCCAGTCACTCTTGCTATAATTGTTGATTTCCATGAGCGAAATTTACACACGGGACCTCGTGCTCTTTTGGCTATGATTCGATCCCAATATTGGCCAATTGGGGGGAGGAAAACGGTGACGAAGGCGTTGCACAAATGCATCCGATGCTTCCGGTCAAAGCCTCGCCTGCTGGAGCACATTATGGCTGATCTCCCGGAACAAAGAGTCAACGGTTGCCAAGTCTTTGGAGTCACTGGCGTGGATTTATGTGGGCCATTCCATTTCAAGCCAGAAGTTCGTAATAAGGCTCTGGTAAAATGCTACGTGAGCGTCTTTATTTGTTTTGCTACAAAGGCCGTCCACTTGGAGCTCGTAAAGCTCGGACTCTGGAAAGCGGCAGTCAAAACTGCCAAGCATCATTTTTACCGGGCTGTGGGGTCCTCAATTCTTGGATTTGAGGAGCTGCGAACTCTGCTTTTCCACATTGGTGCTGTCATAAATTCACGACCATTACTGCAGACCTCGATGTTCTAACGCCAGCACATTTTTTAACTGGAGGTCCGCCATCGAACCTGATGTTACAAAGCTAAACTTCAATCGTCTGGACAGTTGGCAACGTGTGTCCTTTCTGCAGCAGTCTTTCTGGTCCCAATGGAAAGAGGAATACTTAAGCCTCCTTCAGCAACGCTCCAAATGGCGTACCTCCGGCCCTGCTTTGGCAGTCAACGATGTGGTGCTGGTCAAGGACGAGAACCTACCACCGATGAAGTGGCCGCTCGCGAGAATCATGGAACTGGTATCTGGTAGGGACGGAGTGGCTCGAGTGGCGGTGATCAGAACTTTATCTGGAACCGCCAAGCGCGCAGTATCTAAGCTGTGCCTTTTGCCCCTTAAGGACGAAGTTGGAAGCCAGGCCCAACTCTCTCCAACTCTCTCTCAAGCCGACTCTCTCTCTCTCTCGGCCGCTCGACTTCAGCGCTTATCGGCAGCATCGTCAGATAGAGAGCTTTATCTGCGCTAATTATCTAAAGCGGGATCACTCTCTCATGTACTTTCATTGCGCGCGCTCAATATATTGGCATATATTTTCTGTATCCTCCAATATTATCCGCAGCAATAAAAATTCTTATTATAACGTTTAACTAATTATATCGGCGTTATTATTTCTAGTTTAAAGAATAGTCGTTGAAAAATCTCAATGACTGAACAGGGCATATCTTTTACAAAAATGATTTTTGATTTGAAAAAGGGTTACATATTTGTAACAGTGGATCAATTACCTGTCGATTGGTATGGGTCGAAACTTTCTAGGACAAGGTCGAAAAATTGATTTATTGCATGTTTTTTGGCCCAAGGCGCCACTGTGCGACATCTGCCCACAAAAAGTACGCCAGCTTGCTTATATATGTCGATTTTCATAGCCAATTAACACCTTTTCCCCGTTCGTCCCCCTTGTCACGCATTTTCACATTATTTAGGGACCTTAAAGTTTCTTCGTAGCGATCTCTAGAATATTTGACGCAGCAACAATCGAAAATTAAATTTTTTTCGGATTAGATTTGTGTAAAAATTAGCAATTAACACTTAGACGATGATAAAACATCAGAAATAAATAAAAAAATGTAGTTATTTTGAATCCTTTTTTGTTAAGCATTCATAAGACAAACAAAAGGATATGTCTTCTTTAGCTTATAATTCCGTTAAAAAAATTACAAAAAATATTTTGAGTGTGGGGTTTGAAAGATACAGAGTTGCACCTTTTAAATATTTTGACAGCATTACAAACCAAGAATCCGTTCGTCTGTAAAATAGGTTTAAAGTGTTCCAAAAACAGAATTTTTCCAAATTTAATGTCTTTTTTCTCAGAATTCTCGCGTGAAAGAATTTTTTCGAGAGCACATTTAGAGCACTGAATATTTATAGCAAATAGTATTTTTAAGATTTCATCAATGTAAATAAATAAAGGTTAAATTGTATAACACAGTGTAGTATTATGAATTTGCTTGTATGGGAGGCAAGAGAGGGCGTGGTCGCACAGACTTTTTTTTGTAGCGATCTCTAGAATGTTTGGCGGAGCAACAATCGAAAATGTATTTTTTTTCGGACTGGATTTTTGTAAAAATGTGCAATTACTACTTAGAAGATAATAAAACATCAGAAATATATAAAAAAAAGTAGTTATTTTGAATCCTTCTTTGTTAGGCATTCATAGGACAAACAAAAGGATATGTCTTCTTTTGCTTAAATTCCGTTAAAAAATTACACAAAATATTTTGAGTGTGGGGCTTAAAAGATACAGAGTTGCACTGCTTTAATGCTTTGACAGCATTACAAACTAAGAATCCGTTCGTCTGTAAAATAGGTTTAAAGTTAGCCAAAAACACAATTTTTCCAAATTTAATGATCCTCTTCTCAGAACCCTTGCGTGTGAGAATTTTTTTATTATTTAAAGCAAATAACATCTATAAGATTTCATCGAGGTAAATAAATAAAGGTTACATTTTATAACACAGTGTAGTTTTATGAATTTGCTTGTATAGGAGGCAATAGAGGTCGTGGTCGCACAGACTTCAAAATTTGTTTGCAGGCTATTCGCTTTAAAAAACAAATGGTGAAAAGTTTGAAACCTGTAACTCAATTTTTAGAATTTATGCCAAAAAATGGGCTTTTGGACCATAGTGCAGCGGTCAGCACACACATACGATGACACTTTGTTTTATATTTGTGTGAGTAATTTGACCTCTCCCAGCGGGAAAGTGAGAAGTTGGTTTTTAGTGTACTAGAAATCCGATTTTTTTTAGCAGGCAGTGGTGAGGGAATAGATAATTTCGGATCGCTAAATGGGGTGGGTAGTCCACACTCACAGGCCTTTGAAGAAGCACGCACAGCTCACGCCGGGTAGGACAAGGGACCTCGTGGTGTGGATTCACTTTTAGGTTAAGTTTGTGAATCACAAAAAACAAGACAAAGTATCTGGTCATATGCACTAGTCGTGCGACCAACCATTATTTTCAACATCCGTTATTGAAATCAAAGCCTAAAAAAATAAATGGGGTGGGTTTTTTGAATAGCATCAATTTTAGGCCACTTATGCGCTGTGTGATTTGTGTCACCCCGATTATAATATTTTTTAACAAAAAATCACTAACTTATAATAGTCCAAAAATTAAATTTATCTTAACTTGTTAGTATTTTTAAAATACGTAGACAAAACATTAATAATTTTAAATCAAATAACTTAAATTTAATATAGTTATTAAGTTATTATTATCATAATAATTACACTGTGCAGCATTTTTAATGCTTTTTAAATTTACCTCGATGGATGATATATTTTTGGATTCGTTACGAATTCCCAAGTTAAATCGCGTTTTAAAAAAAGTTCCCCGACGCAAGGATTCTTAGCAAAAGGACCTCAAAGTTCGAAAAATGCTGAAATTGGCCAACTTTCCGGAGCTCTCAGAGGCAAACGGATTTATGTTTTGATTCAATGTTCAAGTTTTTTAAAAGATACACTCTTTATCTTTCAAGCCCCATACTTAAAATAATTATGTTTTCTAAAATTTGTTTCTCCTTTAATAAAAACCCTAAAATTATTCTGCATACAAACCTCATTTACCCCTGACTTTTTGTGTCACCCCCGTGTATTTTGAAACCAGAGATGGAAGAAATGTAAGGGGTGAATGAGGTTTTGTCCCTTCCACTTGTATGAAGAAACCTAATGAAAATTACATATTTTCCAGTGGTTTTTTTCCCGGTGGGCTGTTTTACAGTGTACGTCAGCCGCAGCGGATGAACATTGCAATTCCCTATGGTCACTTAATAGGACGCTGCCGACCGCTGCTTTAAAGTGACCAACCATTAGAAATGACCAAAATATCATTTACAAATAATATTGATACTCGATATTTCGCCACAAAAAAATATCGCTATGATATTTTTTTTTAAATATCATCGATATTTTGATATATTTTCGACATCCCTAGTGCTGATGCCCTGGAGTCAGTACACTTGGCAGCAGCCAAAATCTGGACCAGAACAAAAATTTGTGGGTATCAACCAATACAAAACTTATCTGCAAATCGAATAACTGGTTCGGGAAAAACGACGCCTACGACGAGCTTGTAAGTCCTGCAGATCGCCCCATTCGAAGCAACTCTTTAATGAAGCCAGGCTTAAACTCGCATTCTTCTCTCCGATAGAATCAGTCACTCCGATTATAAACTCCTCGGGTACTTGGGCTAGCAGCGACGAAGACAGAGCCGAAACATTTGCTTAACACCTACGAAATGTATTTCAGACAAACGCCGCCACAAACTCTTTTTGATCTACCGCCGCTTAGCACTAAAATTGCAATTGAGCCGATTTTGTTTCAAGCAACTGAAATTGTTAATGTCATTAGGAAGCAACTAAACCCCCAAATATGATAATTGAACTAGTGTGATTATTTTTATTTTTTATTTTGAATAAAAACAAAAAAAAGTAGTGTGAACTTGTAAAAGTATTCTGCCTCGGAAGGAAATAACATGGTTATGGCTCAGGGGTCAAGTGCTAGGTTTTAGAACAATTTTGTGCTCGTACTAGGTTCAAATCCCGCTCACAACACAACTTTTTTTTTTGTAATTAATTTTTTTACAACTTCTTTAGTACACTATAGTTCTTAAAATTGTTAGGGAATTGTTATTTATGCTTCTTAAAAACATTTGACTTATAGCCTCTTCCCATAGAGTCCATCCGTGTGAAACGGTTGGGATTTTTGACGAATGTGAAACTCGTGTTCCCACAGAACTCCATCCACCATCTACCATCCGATAACAGCTGACCTAAGAGCAGTTGCTCAACTCAACATTGACGAAGGGGGATTTTAACTCGGCAAAACTGGCGTAAAATTGCGTTTTCCTAAACTTATTGTAAAATAATATAATAAATAGCATAAGATAATAGTTTAAAACATATCTGAGCTTTTATAACACATTCTATAACGATTATGCATACATATTGCTGACTGGGGGAGAGCCTAACCTCCCGTACCCCACACTCCGCTCTTACTACGCCTCTGTCTAGCCAATATTAATGTGTAAAATTTGTAAACAAAACCAAATTTGTGCTGTTTTGGTAATTTATAGCAACTTTGGAGCTTTTTAAGAGTACATAGTACACTTTTAATTAATATTTGTTACTATTTACGAATTGCAGAACATATTCTGAGACTTCGCTGCAAACATTGATGTTTTCGTTTGCAGAACAGCTTAAATTTTAACCCACACATAGCAACTTGTTGGCGAATGCTTTTCCGCCCATAACAAACTACAAATAATTCAACAATAGCCAAAAAACAACGAACTTGAGCATTATTTAATTTTTTCCCGCCATTGATTTGATTTGTTCTCGTAGTCAACGTTCCATTTTTCACTGTCAAGAGGAAGAATTCAGAGTTGCACCGAAAAAACATCGCCTAACTATCGCATAAAAGAGCCCGTCAAAGTCCGTTAAAATTGGATGGCGGACTAACTGGGAAATTTTCGGAACGGCAAAACCTTACGGACCATCCGTTCAACGGATGGTAGATGGTGGATGGAGCTCTGTGGGAAGACCCTATTACTCTGCCTTAGCCGGTTTTCGAACCGGGGTCTTCTCGCCTTACCCATTAATCCATCGCACCATGTTACTCTAGGTGTATAAGTTCAAGTTAAATGTCAAGTTAACACGATCGAGAACGCTTACAACTTTCTAAAACTAACAAGAGAGAACGCTATAGTCGGGTTGGTGTCTCGACTATCTAATACCCGTCACTCGGCTAAAGGGAGTGCGAGGGAGATGGAGATATGTACAAACTTTGATCAGGCCTAACTTTTTAACGAATGGTCCGATTTAAAAAATTTCTTCTACATTTCGATAGGTATAACTAAACACAATAGAATTGCATTCATACTTATCCAAAATCTTTAAAAATGGAGGCGTCAGACACATTTAAGTATAGTTTGTGGGCGATTATAGGTGATTGTGGGCGTTAGAGGGGACGTGGCGCTCGGCTGAAATAAACTTGCGCTGCGTAGGAAGCCCAAGAATATGTGTTGGTAATCCCAACTTTCTAGCTTTTGTAGTTTCCGAGATCACAGCGTTCATACAGACAGACAGACGGACAGACGGACATGGCTAGATCGACTCGGCTAGTGATCCTGATCAAGAATATATATACTTTATGGGGTCGGAAACGCTTCCTTCTAGCTGTTACATACTTTTGCACGAATACAATATACCCTTTTACTCTACGAGTAACGGGTATAAAAAGAACATTTCACTTATGCATTTAATGCTAATTGTATTTAATTTAAATGTTATTTTCACTTTCAATTTAATTTTGTTAAATAAACGTTTTATTCTAAAATAAAAGGGTTTATATTCCGGATAAATTGCAAAAGTATTAAATCGATCATAAAACAACATTGTTTATAGTATGTATATTAGCTAATAGTTAAAAGTACGATTTGGATTTGAGTAAGAGTAATACGTTTTCAAATAAAATTCTCTTGATTATTTTTGTATTTGACCGAAGGGGTAAATAAGCATTTTATTAAAATCAATGATTTTTATACCTTTGCAGGGGTATTATAATTTCAGTCAGATGTTTGCAACGCAGTGAAGGAGACGGTCCCGACCACATAAAGTATATATATTCTTGATCAGCACCAATAGCCGAGTCCATCTAGCCATGTCCGTTTGTCCGTTTCCATGCGAATTAGTCTCTCAGTTTTAAAGCTATCGCGATGAAACATTTCCAAAAGTCATTTTTCTATTGCAGGTAGTACATATGTCGGAACGAGCCGTATCGGACCACTATATCTTATGACTCCCATAAGAATAATGTCAAAAAATATATAAAAATACATTATAACTTTGTAGAAAGTAAGCATACTAATTTTTGACAATTTAATATCAACATTTTTAATAAGCAATTATATATTTCGAATCCCAGGAACATCAGCGATCAAGTGAGGACTAAACTTTGGGTACTTATTATAACTGCAAGGGTATATAAGCTTCGGCTGGACGAAGCTAGCTTCCTTTCTTGTTTTTATTTGTTTTAACTATGAAAAGTAATAAATGAAATCAATGATAAAAATATTTGATTTTACCATGTTTATTTTCAGTATCGCAAACGTAGGGGAGGTACACACCTTCGTAGGTCCTACCTCGTTAAACGTGCTAGATATAACATTTGTAAAGACGCTAAAACAGACGCTAAAAACAAAAAATAAAATAATATATTATAACACTATGCAGCATCAAAAATTTACCTCGATGGATGCCATATTTAGTGGAGTAGTGTAATAAAGGCAATAAGACGCTAAAACAGAAAAATCAAATAATATATAATAATTAGTGCTGTGTATAAAACTAGCGCAAAAGTTTTATAAAGAAGCGATTCAAAGTAGTAGTAGAACTTGTTCAAAGAGCAACTCAGCCTTATTGACCATTTGCAGTGCGGTCTTGTTCTCCCGCCCTACTCACACCAACTCCCACTTCATGTAGCTTGCAGTGTAGAACCCCACCCCCAGCTTCGACTTACAGCTCACCAGCCTCGAGCATTGCAACCTCGTTAATTTCTGCTACCGCAGCAAATGCACCAACAAAATCATCGGTCGTCGCTAGCAACAACTCGATTGTGTTGTCAACAAAGCCAATTGTAAGTACGAGTGCCAATATCAGCAAAAACAAACAACAACAATTGGTTCCGACTAAACAGACTATCAATGGATCGTTACATCCAAATCAAACGGAAACTAAGCTCGCAAAAGCTATCAGCTATTCCGAAGCTCTTTGAGAACGTTATTACTCCCCATTCGCAACACAGTTGAAGGTTCCTTACCGACAACCAATTTTTTGGAGTTTACTTCATTTGTGTTAAATGGTTTTAGAAAAAATCGTCCGACTGATGTGGTCTACACTGATTTCAGTAAGGCGTTTCATTCTGTAAACTATCCGATTTTAGTTCGGAAATTAGATCTTTTAAGGTTTTCTGATGATCTTCCTAGGTGGATTTTGAGTTATTTAAATGGCAGGACTCAAAGGGTCATTTTTAAAAACAATTTATCATCCCTAATCCGAGTTACGTCCGGTGTACCTCAAGAGAGTCATCTTGGTCCGCTCCTGTTTACATTATTTATAAATGACCTTCCTCTAGTCCTAACGAACTCACGAGTACTTATGTACGCAGATGACGTTAAGTTGTGCCTGCAATTTAATGATCCCGCACAAAGTTTAGCTTTACAATCCGATCTCAATGTATTTCAAAGATGGTGCATGAATAATGAATTAAATTTAAACGGTTCTAAGTGTAAACTAATGACCTTTTATCGTGTGAGCCCTCACTATTCAACTTATACTTTGAGCGGTTGTGTGTTAGATAGAAAAACGCATGCTGGCGACCATCAAGTCTATATGGATCCTAAACTTAAATATTCTGATCACATTACACCATGGTAAATAAAGCCAGGGGCGTGCTTGCATTTAACAAAAGATGGACGAAGGAATTCAATGATCCCTATGTTACAAAGACCTTTTGTTATTTCATTAGTCCGACCAATTCTTGAGTACTGCGCTCCTGCTTGGAGTCTCCAATATGGGGTGCATATAGACCGGATTGAGTCTGTGCAAAAAAATTTTTAATATTTGCCTTACGGGGACTTAACTGGGATACAAGCCTAATAATGCCATCCTACTCTAGTAGACTACTTCTAATTAACTTACCATCATTAGTTAACCGAAGAACTATGCTTGGTATTACGTTTATTAGGAATCTTATTAATGGTGATGTGGAGAGTCCCGAGTCATGGGTCATCTGCATTTTAATGTGCCAAATATATCTACAAGAAACTTTATTCCTCTAGTTTTAGATCATTGTATCTCCGCAATGCATGAACTTTTTAGAGTACTCTGCAATGACTATGAGTCAAAATCTGCCAAGTGGGCCACCCCTGATCCGAAGGTCCGATTTTCATCAAACTTATTGGCTTTTCCTGTTCACAACGACAATATAAGAACTTCATTTGAACGGTTTTGCGAAATTTTAAGTTTTACCTGAGTTATAGCGGTCACAATATGGTATTTTTGCCACTTTTTCGAAAAAGTTGCACTCAGTTTTTATTGCATATCTTTGGAACGGTATGAGATATCTTTATGATGTTTTCACTAATCAATCAAGAATTGTATTAGCTTTTTATAAAAAAATATTACAATTTTTTAAAAATTATTTTTCTATAAAAAAAATAAGAAAAATTTTGTTCAGTGTATTTTTTTCAGTGTTCTTCACCAGCTACTGAGTTCAAAACCATTTAAAAATGAAGTTTAACTCATCATGAAGAAGATCCAAAAAAAAAAGAGGGGCCCGGCCAAAGGTTTTTCGCAATACTTAATTTTCGGTGGGCGCACAGCGGTTTCCCATACAAAAACGACTTGCTCGTGAAAATTGGCTGGTCAACACATGCCGTAGCGCGCGTAGCGTCAGCCGACTGCAGCCGTCAATGAGAAACTTTTTGTCGTTTTGTATGGGAAACCGCTGTGCGCCCACCGAAAATAAGGTATTGCGAAAAACCTTTGGCCGGGCCCCTCTTTTTTTTTTTTGGATCTTCTTCGTGATGAATTAAACTTCATTTTTAAATGGTTTTGAACTCAGTAGCTGGTGAAGAACACTGAAAAAAATACACTTAACAAAATTTTTGTTATATTTTTTTAAGAAAAATAAATTAAAAAATTTTGTTATATTTTTTTATGAAAAGCAAATACAATTCTTGATCGATTAGTGAAAACATCATACAGATATCTCACACCGTTCCAAAGATATGCAATAAAAACTGAGTGCAACTTTTTCGAAAAAGTGGCAAAAATACCATATTGTGACCGCTATAACTCCGGTAAAACTTAAAATTTCGCAAAACCGTTCAAATGAAGTTCTTATATTGTCGTTGTGAACAGGAAAAGCCAATAAGTTTGATGAAAATCGGACCTTCGGATCAGGGGTGGCCCACTTGGCAGATTTTGACTCTATAATAGACTATTTCACCTAATATCTACTACCGACTCTCTGCCTATCTTTAAATCAATAATACTATCCTACTTAGATAATTACACTTCTTCGGATAGCTCTTCTATGTCCGATGACTCCAGTCCGGGTGAAGAAGAAGTTATCCTACTTTCTCAAAAAAAATTAAATGATTGCAGTACTTTTTAAAAAAAGCATCCTTTTTTGAAAGTATTGTTATTTCATAAGAATGAATTATTCAAATGGATATTACTTATTAAAAATACTCACAGTCATAACGCAAGCAATTTTATATTTTTTAAGGAATTTTAAAAATTAAATTAATTTTCTAGCTTTTAAATATCTGATTTAGCTATTTTTTGACCCGGCTGCCATCACCACTCATTTTGGTTCACATGTCGCCGCCTAGGATAAAACTAAAATTTGAACTTTGTCAACCAAAAAAAGTTGAAAAATCCGAACTTTAAAAATCCACCATAAATCCAATTTTCTATGGATTTGAGCCATACTCGGCTTGATTTAATCGGTGGGATGTAAACTTTAAGTTTGTACCCATTATGATTTTTCAACGGATTTATTTCGAGTTTTTACGATACATACAGCCGACTTACAGTGGACCAAAAAACACATTTTTCATCTTTGTCGAGCTGCTGCGCTGCCATTACTTATCCAATCATATTGATTTGTATGAGAAAGCTCTGATCTATTGATTTTAAAATTAAACAAAAACTGAAATTGGAAGAAATTCGAAAAAAGTCCGATATTAAAGATTTTAAACTTTAAAAAATCTTTAAAAAAATACTGTGCCATCGAAAAAAAAATTGCTGGTATTTTCGTGATTTTTGGGTCCAACACTAACAGAATTTGCCATCAATTGCTTTGGAGCAGTTTGGCTGTAAACTAGTGTTAGTTTGCTTGCTTGGTGTCATTAGGGCCACTTGTTTGTTCTGACCATAGTGCATCAACGTCCAAGAAATAAAATGGTTGGAAATAAACCAAAACTTAATTGCCTTAACGGTAACAACAGATTCGCCCTGTTGTCGGATATTAAAAATAATCAATCCGAAGCTGGACAAAAGAAGCAAAAGCCCACACCAATTTACATAAAGGAACAGAACTCAAATGCCCAGTAAAGAAAATTGCTGCGCTGGTCAGGAATAACAACTTTAATGTTTCCCTCAAAGGGAAAGCTTTAAGCTAAAACTGAAGAGAAATTCAGAGCTGTAACTAAATACCTAGACGATGCTAAGAAACCCTACTCAAAAGTAGCAAGGGCTTATAAGTAGTGTTAAAGGGCATAGAGGCCTATGTATCCACCAATGAGATAATAGAGGCATTGAAAGAAAAAGTATTCTTCGAAAAAAATATTATTAGTATTATCAACAGAAATAAAAAG
Organism: Drosophila prostipennis; assembly: GCA_037075205.1. Taxonomy (NCBI): domain Eukaryota; kingdom Metazoa; phylum Arthropoda; class Insecta; order Diptera; family Drosophilidae; genus Drosophila; species Drosophila prostipennis. Next base: position 27,521 of record JBAMCJ010006124.1, read on the forward strand.
CCGCAACCGCTCTTTAAGGTCGAACTGGAGCCAGAAAGCAGAGCCTTGAAGAAAAATGAAGTACTCCTTATATACAAACTACGATTCCTGTCTGAACCGTGCCCTGCAAGCAAAGAAGACCCAAAGACGAAGAAATGAGCTAACTGTAGAGAAAACCATACCGCAAACTGAGAGGCTGAGAAAGCCACGGAACCATCGAGTCCACCATCAAGTCAACCGGATAAGATCAGAAATTCGTACAGCCTTCGATCGTCGGGAATAATTAAAAATCTCCCAAGTGGGCACCCGCTGATCGGAAGGTCCGATTTTCATCGAACTTGTTGGCTTTTCCTGTTCACAACGACAAAATAAGAACTTCGTTTGAACAGTTTTGAGAAATGTTGAGTTCTACCGAAGTTATAGAGGTCACAATATGGCATTCTTCGGAACGGTTGGAGATATCTTGATGATGTTTTCACTAATCGATAAAGAATTGTATTAGCTTTTCATAAAAATATATTAAATTTTTTTAAATCTAAGTTCTCCAAAAAAAAAAAAAAAAATTTTGTTCAGTGTATTTTTTTTCAGTGTTCTTCACCACCTACTGAGCTCAATACCATATAAAAATTAAGTATAATTCATCATGAAGAAGATCCAAAAAAAACAAGAAAGGAAGCTAGCTTCGGCCAGCCGAAGCTTATGCCGTCTCCTCACTGATGTACATACTGTAGTATTTTTTCGGTATTCAAAAAAATGCTATTTCTTGTCCGCACGGGACAGCATTTAGCATTCAGCATTTATTATTTCGAAAACAGATGTAGCATTTTGACATTTTTTGGTATATGTTACATTTTTCCCATATATTTTCAAGTGGTTCTAGAGGTGGGAGAAAAGAGCATTCGACAATAAATGCTACTACATTTCTATATTCTCGTGCCTAAAATACCAAATATCTGAGTATTTTTTTACTATCGACTAAACGACCATCGCAAAATTTTCGAAATAATCAAGGCCCACTATAGATGATTTTTCTGACCAATCTTATGCCCCTTAGTTTTGTCACAGGAAGTAAGAGGCAATAAACCACCATATCGATAAGACCAACCCGAAGGATTGCCAAATCAACAATAAAATTATCAAAAAAAAATATCTAAGCATGTATAGCTTAAATAATAAACAATAAAGATAATGCAATATATAATGCAAACAAAAGCTTAATAGAACATTCAAATCATTATTGGCCATGGTCAATACATTTGATTGTTCCAATCTCCTGCTTGCGGATAGTAGTATTTGAGAAATTATGCCCATATTTCAGGTTTTGAAAAATGTCTTCCTCATGAAAAGCTTTCAACTCTTTCCTTTGTGTTTCCGTGCCTTTGCAGTTTTTATAACTGTTTTTGAATTTTCAGCAGAAAACACATGACAAAAATAAGATCATTTTTGTTAGCATTGAATATTTTGAATTTAAAAGCAAAGCACATCTGTTTTCGAAATAATAAATGCTGAATGCTAAAGGAAACGGCATTATATACCCTTGCAGATAATTCCTATTAATCACTAATTTTCCGATCGTTCCTATGGCAGCTATATGATATAGTAGTTCGACATTGATAAAATTAAAATCGAAATTCGAAAACATTTAAAAAAAGATAAAAACCAACGAAGCTAATTTATTTCCTATTATATTCCCATAAATTTTCCAATCGTTCCTATGGCAGCTATATGATATTGTCGTCCGATTTTGAAAAAAATTTATTCGAAATTCAGAATTAGATAAAAAATGGCATTTCCAAAAGTAGGAGGTTATAGGTTCAAAAACACCCAAGATATAATTTTTTTTTACATTTTGTTCCCCGATGATTCCTATGGGAGCTATATGATATAGTTGTCCGATCCGGCTCGTTCCGACTTATATACTACCTGCAATAGATATAAGACTTTTGGGAAAGTTTTAGCCCGATAGCTTTAAAACTGAGAGACTAGTTTGCGTAGAAACAGACGGACAGACGGACGGACAGACGGACATGGCTAGATCGAGTCGTCTAGTCATGCTGATCAAGAATATATATACTTTATACTTCGGAAACGTCTCCTTCACTGCGTTGCAAACTTCTGACTGAAATCATAATACCCTCTGCAAGGGTATAAAAAGAGGGGCCCGGCCAAGGTTTTTTGCAATACCTATTTTTCGGTGGACGCCCAACGGTTTCCCAAACAAAACGGCAAAAAGTTCCTCATTGACAGCTGCAGTCGGCTGACGCTACGCTCGCTACGGCATGTGTTTACCATCCAATTTTCACGAGCAAGCCGTTTTCGTATGGGAAACCGCTGTGCGCCCACCGAAAAAAGTACCACGTATTATATATGCAATTCAAGCTAAAAATTGTTTATTTATTTTATAACCGAGACAAGGGGGAACGCCCATAAATTAATTGTTCTTCGCTCAAAAGAACCCAACACATGGTTTTGACTGTATGGGTACAACTTTGAAATGCCGGAGCTGGCATTACCTTTTGGTTTTATGAATTATTGTCCAACCGAGTTTCGTTTTGGCTGTAAGAGATTTCTGTGATTTCTAATTAAAACAAAATCTATTTCTTCATATTTAGTAAGATGCAAGATTCAAGGGGCTCGTACTCTGTACCGCAAGATGGAATGCCTACTAGACCAGTTTTCCGATCCTGGTGTTTTATTGGTAAGATAAGTAATTTTTAAATTTAATTTAATGCAATAAAATATAATACAGTACATCACTGTGGACAGTAGTGTGCGACTGTTATGTATTGACTAGTGCACTAGTATAATTATTATTATATAAGTGCATAATTATAAGTGCACTAATATTATTAATTATAATTAATGTTTGCAGCATTAGGAACATATATAATAAACAAACAAACAATAAATATCCGCAAAATTAAAAATACATGTAAAAATAAAGACTACGAACATTTCAGCTGTTAGGGCCCGTGGACCGTAGCACTATGGGGAATTCGACCACTTTTTTTTGCCAAAAACCCATTTTCTAAAAGTCGGAAAATTCAAATAAGTTTCAGTGTAATGCATTCACAATAGACCAATCTTCAGTGTTGCATACCAGAAATTTTTATAGAGGGAGCCACAACAAAGGAATCAGCTGATAAACACAGCTGTTGCATTTGCAAAGCACAGGGGCCTGCAATATTAAGTTTTCTTTGCAAACTTTAAGTGGTTAAAAGTGAAAAAATAACATTATTACTACAATTTTTGAAATGAATTTCAATCTGTGTGGTTTGTATTATGTGTTTGTGAACTTCGTTTGAAGAAAAAAATCGTGTTGTCCCCTTAATAGAGCATAAATGTAAGTAGCCTTGAAATTGCATATTTTGGATAAAGTCTAATGTTTCATTAGGGATTTAAAGTGAGTCCAGAAGAGTCCATCCACGAGATGTATTGCATTTTGTAGAGTGTTAAATTCTTTTTCAAATAAATGTTATTAAAAATATCACTTTTTACGATTTTGCGAGAAATTTCAATGTTTAGGACATAACCTCAAATTGGCAAATGAAGATTTGTTTGGAAAGTGGTACGAAGCAAAGGGAAAAGTCGCAAAGGAGAATGCTGTGTTTGGTTTTATTTAAGATGCTAGGTATTGTAGACCAAGTAAGTAACAAATTTTGCTACCGTTTGACCCAAATGTGGAAGAGTTCCTTTGCTAATTTAAGTCAGTTGCGCCGGAAGCATGCAGTTTGGCTGGATTCCAAAACTGTAATCAATGTTTTGGACTTAGAATATGAATACAATCTTGAGTTGGAAAACGAAGAGCAGGACTTTTTCTAAGAGGTTTTTGGGAAAAATAGATGTTTAATACATTATTATCTTCCTTTCGTTATTGGGCTACAAAATGCTTTAGATGTGTTTTATATTACATTCTGCCTTAATACTGTTTTACTAAAGGCGTGCCACGCCCACTATGTTCCAATAAATATAACCTCATACTGTCACAGAACTTGTTTTTACTTGTTAATTAGTATTCTAAGAATTTTTAGAAATTTGGATAAGCTACAAAAAAATATTGGGCGGTGCCACGCCTTCTATTTTTCTATAGATAATAGATATTGGTCAACTTAACCCGATGCTGAAAACAGTAGTCGAATATCTTGCTCCGTTCTTGAGTTATTAATTTTGGTCAAAAAAAGTGGTCAATTCCCCATAGTGCGTAGTGTTCCGGTTTATTGGCGTGTATGTATTTTTGGTAACAAATACGGGCAGTTCTCTGCTCAAAATTTATTCAAAAACAAGAGAGAACGCTATAGTTGGCTAGTGATCCTGATCAAGAATATATATACTTTATAGGGTCGGAAATGCTTCCTTCTAGCTGTTAAATACTTTTGCACGAATACAATATACCCTTTTACTCTACGAGTAACGGGTATAACAACTTTTTAGATGCATTTTTTTTACTCTACGAGTAACGGGTATAACAACTTTTTATTTAAAGTAAATCTTTTTTATAATTCATACTGGAAAAAAAACCAATTTAAATAATCTTTACATTTTTTTTAAGAAATAAGAAAATCTTTTTATTGTAATATATTAAAGGTTACTTATTTTCATTTATTTATTAATATCCTAACGCTACAAGTAAAAACTTATATTTATTGCGCTAGTGAGTAAGAAAAATTATAATAGTTTAATTTTGATGTACTACTTAAAAACTAACAATGTTTATTTTATATTTCAAGTATAAGATTGCAACTATCTTCAATCATGCGAAAGTTCTTTGATTTTTGATGTAAACTGAGACGCGCTTCTGATGGTTTTAATAACAGGCGGAAGATTGTTCCATAGGCGAATTGCATTTATAGAAAATTGTTTTCGGTTTTTAGGCGTGTATTTTTAACGAAGCCATTTATACCAGCATTTTTGCATTTTTTCTACCTTTTTCAACTTTGACAAAGTGTAGCTTCTAAACTAATGAATGGAACTCAATGCCGTGTATTAGAAAGTTAGAGGGTATTCTATTACCTGTAAAATGAGGGTTTGGTAGCCGCAATCGGTTAATCACAGGTCAAGTTAAAAATTAAAAAAGCGTCAAAAACGTTTTTTACACTTAAAAAAAAATTGGTACCATACAAAAAATTCTAAGTGCCCTTTTCTTAATCAGAAAGATGTACCTTACCGGAAAATAAAGGTTTCATGAAGTGCGTATTTCATCAATTTTTTTTTGTAAACTGGTGTTATTGTAGGATGCGTCACGGATTGCTATATTTATTTTTATATTATGGGTAAACCAAAGATTTTGCTTTGGATGGTTAGTTTTTTCCCTAATTAACACACATTTGTTATAAATGTAATCAATGTTGCTGTTTAAAATGTTCAATTGATGCTCGATATTGAAAGACATATATATGGACGTCCAATCACAATTATTATATTCTACTTCCAGTTCAGTGTATTAATATTTTTGTAATCCCTAAATTCGAAAGTGTCAGAATTATAAGCTAAGGTCAAATCATACGTCAGAAAGATAAGGTCATGCTTAGAGAAAACTGGTCATACAATAAAATCTTACTTAATTTTAATCAGATCGCCAGTAACAATAACATCTGTATATTCAACAGATATTTCACGCAGAACATTTATTAAGGGGGCATAGTCAATGTTACGATTCGGCCGGTAAATGCATCCTATTAGTGCTTTTGAAGAAAGATCTTTACTTGAAAGTAGGGATGTCGAAATATTTAAAAATATGGTATCGATGATATTTTTTTATTGAAACAAAAAATCAAAATGATATTTGATATATCAGAAAAAAAAATCTATATATCGGATATTTTTGATATACTTTTTTTTTTTTTTTAATTTTAAGCTGCATAAGCAATAACCACTAAACATTAACCCACATACATATGAGCTTAAATAATATTATAATAATTTTTAGTTTATATTTATTAATAAATGAAAGAAAACAATATTTAGTTTTTTTTTGCTTTTATTTATAGTAATCAAGTCAAATAAAAGTACAATGTACTTACATATGCCGCTATTTCCCGCGCATTTTTTTAACGCGTCCTACACACATATGTACATATGCATATGCGCTCTTTTATGTTTTTTCACAAATGTTGCACTTGCCAAAACCATTTTCACTTGCCGAAAAATAAATTTTAGCGGCGCTAAAATTTTCAAAAAATGTGGAAAAAAAATCGATAATATCTGATAATTATTCAAAAAAAATATCACGATAAAAATATTTATTTTTTCGCAAAAAATATCGCTAGATTGATATTTTGATATATTTTCGACATCCCTACTTGAAAGTTCTAAAAATAAATATTCAATTTCGCTATCGATTGGATGTTTACATTTAACGGTAGAATTCAATTTTTTTTTACATAAATAGCGACTGAAAGGATCTGCACGATAAACCACATAACCATTACACGCAGACAAATCACTAAAATCGGGCAAGAACAAAGTTTCAGACACTCAAATAACATAAACATTAGACTGGACAAACAAGTAGGGGAGTGTAGGGTAAGGTGACAAAAGATTCGTTTTTTTAATGTAACTTTTCTAAAAATCAATATTTTTCAAAAGTGTATAAGCAGAAAGTTACTTACATCTACTGAGCATTTTTCTGTAAAATTTGGATTCGAAATTTCAACGTAGCCATATTTCACAGCGTTTTACAAAAAAAAATATTTTTTTATATATAATTTACGGAAAAGTTATTTTCGATATGGAAAAGAAAGAAGTAATAAGATAATGCCCATTCTTACTAAAAAGGAAAATTGGTCAAAGTGCAATTTTTATACCCGTTACTCGTAGAGTAAAACGGTATATTGTATTCGTGCAAAAGTATGTAACAGCTAGAAGGAAGCATTTCCGTCGGAAATGGTGAAGTGGATTTTGATTTGTTCCTTCTTAAGAATGATTATACTTACTTGGTAAGGATTCCTCCATTTTTGTCTTCGCTTTCACTTCCTTATATATAAACAAAATCACAGAGTAACTGAGATAACAATTCCGATTTATGTGAATTTTTAAATATTACTTGGCATATATAGAAAAACATCGATGTTTCTGATAAACATCGATGTTTGAAAAATATCAAAAGTATCGATAATATCGATACTGACATCGATAATTTTCAAGCTCTAATAGAGAAACATACATGTTTACTCGCATTCTATAGGATGCCTTGACTTATTTGAAATTTGACAGCACATAGGAGTAGATAATAAAACAAAAAAAAACGGTTTTATTGGTATAAGAAATCCAATAAAATATCCTCATGAAACTCATGAAAATTTTATTTTGTTCATATCTTTTTATACCCGTTACTCGTAGAGTAAAAGGGTATATTGTATTCGTGCAAAAGTATGTAACAGGTAGAAGGAAGCTTTTCCGACCCTATAAAGTATATATATTCTTGATCAGGATCACTAGCCGAGTCGATCTAGCCATGTCCGTCTGTCTGTTTGTATGAACGCTGTGATCTCGGAAACAACAAAAGCTAGAAAGTTGGGATTACCAACACATATTCTTGGGCTTCCTACGCAGCGCAAGTTTATTTCAGCCGAGCGCCACGCCCCCTCTGACGCCCACAATCACCCATAATCGCCCACAGGCGATACTAAAATGTGTCTGGCGCCCACATTTTTAAAGATTTTGGATAAGTGTACATTTTTTTGTTGTGTTTAGTTATACCTATCGAAATGTAGAAGAAATTTTTCAAATCAGAACATTCGTTAAAAAGTTAGCGTTCTCTCTTGTTTTTTAAATTAAATTAAACTGACGTCACTATTAAAAACAATACAAAACAACAAAAAAAACTGCAGCAGTAAATGTTATCTGGAATTATTATATTTTTTTTACACATAATCAACGATAACAATTAAAATTCTTGAATAAAAAAAGTTCGTCACAATACCATACAAAAAGTTCGTCACAATACCCTACAAGTTAGACTTGGAGCAAAAACGGTATCACTCTCAAACGGCGCAAAAGGAAAAAACGCGAGTTACCAAAAACGGTTGATAGAGATCTCATGTATATGTACGTGCATATATTTGCCGGAATTTATTTTCCACTCATCTTCGCTCAGGCACTGCTGAAACACAAATAAATTGAATTGAATAAAGTTGCTAATTTGCTGACCACCTTTTTAGAAAAAACTTCCTTACGAACAAATTACGGGACTTCCTATTAATATTACTGTAAATATATATTGTCGACACGATAAGAGGAGACGACTACATTTATTTGGAATTTTTGTCATGACGTCATATGTGAGATTCGACTAGTTCGTCACATTACACTACACTCTTCCATACCTAAACTCATCAATTTTTTTCAAAAGACTTTCCCTTTTTACGATTAACTAAAATTCTTATTAACTAAATTCTTATTATTCCCTACAGGGAAGCGCGCTTTAGTGAAAACAAGAAAGGAAGTTAACTTCGGCCAGCCGAAGTTTATATACCCTTGCAGGTATGCCTATTTAAAATGTTGTTATACCCTTGCAGAGGGTATTATGATTTCAGTCAGAAGTTTGCAACGCAGTGAAGGAGACGTTTCCGACCCTATAAAGTATATATATTCTTGATCAGCATGATTAGACGAGTCGATCTAGCCATGTCCGTCTGTCCTTCCGTCTGTCCGTCTGTGTCTACGCAAACTAGTCTCTCAGTTTTAAAGCTATCGGGCTAAAACTTTCCCAAAAGTCTTATATCTATTGCAGGTAGTATATAAGTCGGAACGAGCCGGATCGGACAACTATGTCATATAGCTCCCATAGGAATAATCGGGGAACAAAATGTAAAAAAATTATATCTTGGGTGTTTTTGAACCTATAACCTCCTACTTTTGGAAATGCCATTTTTTATCTAATTCTGAATTTCGAATAAATTTTTTTCAAAATCGGACGACTATATAATATAGCTGCCATAGGAACGATCGGAAAATTAATGGGAATATAATAGGAAATAAATTTTTGTTTCGTTGGTTTTTATCGTATTCTCTTCTACTCTGGGATATGACTTTTTATACCCTTGTAGAGGGTATTATGATTTCAGTCAGAAGTTTGCAACGCAGTGAAGGAGACGTTTCCGACCCTATAAAGTATATATATTCTTGATCAGCATGATTAGACGAGTCGATCTAGCCATGTCCGTCTGTCCGTCCGTCTTTCCGTCCGTATGTCCGTCTGTTTCTACGCAAACTAGTCTCTCAGTTTTAAAGCTATCGGGCTAAAACTTTCCCAAAAGTCTTATATCTATTGCAGGTAGTATATAAGTCGGAACGAGCCGGATCGGACAACTATATCATATAGCTCCCAATAATCGGAGAACAAAATGTAAAAAAATTATATCTTGGGTGTTTTTGAACCAATAACTTCCTACTTTTGGAAATGCCATTTTTTATCTAATTCTGAATTACGAATAAATTTTTTTCAAAATCGGACGACAATATCATATAGCTGCCATAGGAACGATCGGAAAATTAATGGGAATATAATAGGAAATAAATTAGCTTCGTTGGTTTTTATCGTATTCTCTTCTACTCTGGGATATGACTTTTTTTAAATGTTTTCGAATTTCGATTTTAATTTTATCAATATCGAACTACTATATATAAGCTTCGGCTGGCCGAATTGTCAAAAATCAAAACGCCTACTTCCTACAAAGCTACAATGATTTTTTCTATTATTTTTTTGATTATTCCTATGGGAGCCATAAGATAAAGTGGTCCGATCCGGCTCGTTCCGAAATATGTACTACCTGCAATAGAAAGAAGACTTTTGGAAAAGTTTAATAGCGATAGCTTTAAAACTGAGAGACTAGTTCGCATAGAAACGGACAGACGGATATGGCTAAATGAACTCGGCCATTGGTGCTGATCAAGAATATATATACTTTGTGTGGTCGGAAACGTCTCCTTCACTGCGTTGCAAACATCTGACTGAAACTATAATACCCCTGCAAGGGTATTAAAATCGATAGTGCGTATTTCATCAATTTTTTTTTGTAAACTGGTGTTATTGTAGGATGCGTCACGGATTGCTATATTTATTTTTATATTATGGGTAAACCAAAGATTTTGCTTTGGATGGTTAGTTTTTTCCCTAATTAACACACATTTGTTATAAATGTAATCAATGTTGCTGTTTAAAATGTTCAATTGATGCTCGATATTGAAAGACATATATATGGACGTCCAATCACAATTATTATATTCTACTTCCAGTTCAGTGTATTAATATTTTTGTAATCCCTAAATTCGAAAGTGTCAGAATTATAAGCTAAGGTCAAATCATACGTCAGAAAGATAAGGTCATGCTTAGAGAAAACTGGTCATACAATAAAATCTTACTTAATTTTAATCAGATCGCCAGTAACAATAACATCTGTATATTCAACAGATATTTCACGCAGAACATTTATTAAGGGGGCATAGTCAATGTTACGATTCGGCCGGTAAATGCATCCTATTAGTGCTTTTGAAGAAAGATCTTTACTTGAAAGTAGGGATGTCGAAATATTTAAAAATATGGTATCGATGATATTTTTTTATTGAAACAAAAAATCAAAATGATATTTGATATATCAGAAAAAAAAAATCTATATATCGGATATTTTTGATATACTTTTTTTTTTTTTTTTTAATTTTAAGCTGCATAAGCAATAACCACTAAACATTAACCCACATACATATGAGCTTAAATAATATTATAATAATTTTTAGTTTATATTTATTAATAAATGAAAGAAAACAATATTTAGTTTTTTTTTTGCTTTTATTTATAGTAATCAAGTCAAATAAAAGTACAATGTACTTACATATGCCGCTATTTCCCGCGCATTTTTTTAACGCGTCCTACACACATATGTACATATGCATATGCGCTCTTTTATGTTTTTTCACAAATGTTGCACTTGCCAAAACCATTTTCACTTGCCGAAAAATAAATTTTAGCGGCGCTAAAATTTTCAAAAAATGTGGAAAAAAAATCGATAATATCTGATAATTATTCAAAAAAAATATCACGATAAAAATATTTATTTTTTCGCAAAAAATATCGCTAGATTGATATTTTGATATATTTTCGACATCCCTACTTGAAAGTTCTAAAAATAAATATTCAATTTCGCTATCGATTGGATGTTTACATTTAACGGTAGAATTCAATTTTTTTTTACATAAATAGCGACTGAAAGGATCTGCACGATAAACCACATAACCATTACACGCAGACAAATCACTAAAATCGGGCAAGAACAAAGTTTCAGACACTCAAATAACATAAACATTAGACTGGACAAACAAGTAGGGGAGTGTAGGGTAAGGTGACAAAAGATTCGTTTTTTTAATGTAACTTTTCTAAAAATCAATATTTTTCAAAAGTGTATAAGCAGAAAGTTACTTACATCTACTGAGCATTTTTCTGTAAAATTTGGATTCGAAATTTCAACGTAGCCATATTTCACAGCGTTTTACAAAAAAAAATATTTTTTTATATATAATTTACGGAAAAGTTATTTTCGATATGGAAAAGAAAGAAGTAATAAGATAATGCCCATTCTTACTAAAAAGGAAAATTGGTCAAAGTGCAATTTTTATACCCGTTACTCGTAGAGTAAAACGGTATATTGTATTCGTGCAAAAGTATGTAACAGCTAGAAGGAAGCATTTCCGTCGGAAATGGTGAAGTGGATTTTGATTTGTTCCTTCTTAAGAATGATTATACTTACTTGGTAAGGATTCCTCCATTTTTGTCTTCGCTTTCACTTCCTTATATATAAACAAAATCACAGAGTAACTGAGATAACAATTCCGATTTATGTGAATTTTTAAATATTACTTGGCATATATAGAAAAACATCGATGTTTCTGATAAACATCGATGTTTGAAAAATATCAAAAGTATCGATAATATCGATACTGACATCGATAATTTTCAAGCTCTAATAGAGAAACATACATGTTTACTCGCATTCTATAGGATGCCTTGACTTATTTGAAATTTGACAGCACATAGGAGTAGATAATAAAACAAAAAAAAACGGTTTTATTGGTATAAGAAATCCAATAAAATATCCTCATGAAACTCATGAAAATTTTATTTTGTTCATATCTTTTTATACCCGTTACTCGTAGAGTAAAAGGGTATATTGTATTCGTGCAAAAGTATGTAACAGGTAGAAGGAAGCTTTTCCGACCCTATAAAGTATATATATTCTTGATCAGGATCACTAGCCGAGTCGATCTAGCCATGTCCGTCTGTCTGTTTGTATGAACGCTGTGATCTCGGAAACAACAAAAGCTAGAAAGTTGGGATTACCAACACATATTCTTGGGCTTCCTACGCAGCGCAAGTTTATTTCAGCCGAGCGCCACGCCCCCTCTGACGCCCACAATCACCCATAATCGCCCACAGGCGATACTAAAATGTGTCTGGCGCCCACATTTTTAAAGATTTTGGATAAGTGTACATTTTTTTGTTGTGTTTAGTTATACCTATCGAAATGTAGAAGAAATTTTTCAAATCAGAACATTCGTTAAAAAGTTAGCGTTCTCTCTTGTTTTTTAAATTAAATTAAACTGACGTCACTATTAAAAACAATACAAAACAACAAAAAAAACTGCAGCAGTAAATGTTATCTGGAATTATTATATTTTTTTTACACATAATCAACGATAACAATTAAAATTCTTGAATAAAAAAAGTTCGTCACAATACCATACAAAAAGTTCGTCACAATACCCTACAAGTTAGACTTTCCCAAAAGTCTTATATCTATTGCAGGTAGTATATAAGTCGGAACGAGCCGGATCGGACAACTATATCATATAGCTCCCAATAATCGGAGAACAAAATGTAAAAAAATTATATCTTGGGTGTTTTTGAACCAATAACTTCCTACTTTTGGAAATGCCATTTTTTATCTAATTCTGAATTACGAATAAATTTTTTTCAAAATCGGACGACAATATCATATAGCTGCCATAGGAACGATCGGAAAATTAATGGGAATATAATAGGAAATAAATTAGCTTCGTTGGTTTTTATCGTATTCTCTTCTACTCTGGGATATGACTTTTTTTAAATGTTTTCGAATTTCGATTTTAATTTTATCAATATCGAACTACTATATATAAGCTTCGGCTGGCCGAATTGTCAAAAATCAAAACGCCTACTTCCTACAAAGCTACAATGATTTTTTCTATTATTTTTTTGATTATTCCTATGGGAGCCATAAGATAAAGTGGTCCGATCCGGCTCGTTCCGAAATATGTACTACCTGCAATAGAAAGAAGACTTTTGGAAAAGTTTAATAGCGATAGCTTTAAAACTGAGAGACTAGTTCGCATAGAAACGGACAGACGGATATGGCTAAATGAACTCGGCCATTGGTGCTGATCAAGAATATATATACTTTGTGTGGTCGGAAACGTCTCCTTCACTGCGTTGCAAACATCTGACTGAAACTATAATACCCCTGCAAGGGTATTAAAATCGATAGTAGCCTACCACTACTACTATTAGTTGTCGACTGAAAAATCACAAGTATACTATCGACTTGTAGTCGACTTCAGTCGTTTTTTTGTCAGCTCTACAAAATAGTATAAAATGTCAACCAAATGAGTACTGTAGAGCAAAATAGAATTTTTTTTGGGGGAGGGGGTCAAAAATCACCGAAATTGTGATTACGTAATATATGGACAGCTCCTTACCTCAAAACAAAACTATAGTCGAGTTTTTAGACTATCAGATACCCGTTACTCAGCTAAATGAAGTGCGAGGGAGATGGAGATATGCATGTCGCATAGCGACTGCTTGCACTGCGTTATTTGCTCATAACTTTTTAATAAATGATTCGATTAGAAAAATTTCAAAGAACACAATAAATAAACTTGAATTTATAATTTTCCGATATCTTTAAAGATGTGGGCGCCTGGGCAACTTTTAAAATCGTTTAATGCGATTGTGGGCGTTAGAGGGAGCGTGGCACTCGGATGAAACAAACTTGCGCTGCGTAGGAACCCCAAAAATCTGCATGGTTAATCCCAACATTTTAGCTTTTATAGTTTCAGCTTTATAAGTGTTCAGCTTTAAGATCATATTACGTCTTCAAGTCTGCAAGTCTTAGCTACAGGAGGGCCAACTCTAAAGATTCAATCTGCCGCTGCCGCGTCCACGGCTAACGGTTATCACTCTGCTGTTTCACAGCCAAATAATGCCCTTTTAAACACCAGAATAACGACGATGGTTAGGCAGAAGAAATCACTTCGGCGACGCTGGGTGCAAACTCGTCATCCACAAGACTTAGCAATAGTTAAAAGAGCTGATACATTGTTAAGAAAAGCACTTTATGATGCTAAGTCCGAATTTTTCGTCCGGAAACATAGTGCTATCGATCCGAATGCTGATCGAGGCTTTGAGCTGTTTAAGGCACTCGTGGGCTTAAACCGCAGCCTCTACAGAAGTTTCCCTTGCTTCGATCGGACGGTACTTGGTGATTCTTTGGAAGAAAGTTTTTAGCCTTTTGAACTGGTCACAGATGAAGAGACTGCTGTTTCAGAAGCTTTTGATGATGTTTCCTCTGGTCGTGCTTCTCAAATTTCACCTATTGATGCAGGAGAAGTTAAAGACCAAATAAAGCGACTGAAACCGACCCAAGCCCAGGGCCATGACAGCATTGACGGGAACGTAGCTAAAGCTTTGCCAGTAGCAGCTATTTACGAGTTCAGTACATGTCAATATGTTAATTGATCTAGAGCCGTAAATAACGATCTGTAACACAGAAACCTACAAGGGTGCAGTGCTAGCACTTGTAATCTTAAGTACAGGCCACTTGAACCTGACCATAAATATAGTTCTCACACTGCACAAAGGGTCGCCTTGCAGGAGACCGTTGATAAGGCTCCCGCTCAGGCAAACATATGTGGTCTCTGCGTATACCATAGATAAGTATATTATAAGAATTTCATGTTAGTTATGTAAGCAAAGACTTATTGAAATAAAATCAGTTTTTATACAGAACTCAAACGTGAAGGTTGTTTTCTTTATTACAGGAATCGCTTTCATTTTGGTCATTCGAGCCTTTTTGATTCCTTACAGAACAATTGGCCAGACCTCTCTGTAGTCTTCCCCCACCAGTGGTAAGAGACTCAGAGATATTCTGCACCTTAAAGATTCTGTCAAGTGCTAGACACTTGCAGCTAAAGGTTGCAAACAGATTCACACGATTATTTTCCCCCACCAGCGGTAAGAGACAAAAGTGTTGAACAAAATAAAAGCAAAAAGACAAGCAAAGATTCTTTTTTTTTTAAGCACCTTAAAGATTCTGTTTTCCGAGGCCATAACATCGGAAAAATAAAACATAAAAAGTGTGTTTTTTTTGTATAATTATAAATAAAAATATAATACATTTTTTGTTTTTAAGCACCTTAAAGATTCTGTTTTTTTAAAAACAGCTAAAGTTCGCTATCTGCTGAGCGTTTCCGAGGCCATAACATCGGAAAAATAAAACAAAAATTTCTTAAAACTGGAAAATAAGCCGGAAGATGCTAGATTGCATCTTTAATATTCCGAATCTGGGATAAAACAAAACACCGAAGCTACCGAGAGGACGGTCTCGGCACCACAACTTCATTTCATCTTGGAAGGCAGAAGACTTGCTGGCTACGACCCTCTGACCGCAGGACCTGTCACCAAGGGAAGTCGTCGCCAAGAGATCATCAAATTCACCGCTACAACGAAGTCGTCGACAGCATCCTGGAAATCAATGGGCTAAGTCAACGTTATCAACAGATCTGTAACACAGAAACCTACAAGGGTGCAGTGCTAGCACTTGTAATCTTAAGTACAGGCCACTTGAACCTGACCATAAATATAGTTCTCACACTGCACAAAGGGTCGCCTTGCAGGAGACCGTTGATAAGGCTCCCGCTCAGGCAAACATATGTGGTCTCTGCGTATACCATAGATAAGCATATTATAAGAATTTCATGTTAGTTATGTAAGCAAAGACTTATTGAAATAAAATCAGTTTTTATACAGAACTCAAACGTGAAGGTTGTTTTCTTTATTACAGGAATCGCTTTCATTTTGGTCATTCGAGCCTTTTTGATTCCTTACAGAACAATTGGCCAGACCTCTCTGTAGTCTTCCCCCACCAGTGGTAAGAGACTCAGAGATATTCTGCACCTTAAAGATTCTGTCAAGTGCTAGACACTTGCAGCTAAAGGTTGCAAACAGATTCACACGATTATTTTCCCCCACCAGCGGTAAGAGACAAAAGTGTTGAACAAAATAAAAGCAAAAAGACAAGCAAAGATTCTTTTTTTTTTAAGCACCTTAAAGATTCTGTTTTCCGAGGCCATAACATCGGAAAAATAAAACATAAAAAGTGTGTTTTTTTTGTATAATTATAAATAAAAATATAATACATTTTTTGTTTTTAAGCACCTTAAAGATTCTGTTTTTTTAAAAACAGCTAAAGTTCGCTATCTGCTGAGCGTTTCCGAGGCCATAACATCGGAAAAATAAAACAAAAATTTCTTAAAACTGGAAAATAAGCCGGAAGATGCTAGATTGCATCTTTAATATTCCGAATCTGGGATAAAACAAAACACCGAAGCTACCGAGAGGACGGTCTCGGCACCACAACTTCATTTCATCTTGGAAGGCAGAAGACTTGCTGGCTACGACCCTCTGACCGCAGGACCTGTCACCAAGGGAAGTCGTCGCCAAGAGATCATCAAATTCACCGCTACAACGAAGTCGTCGACAGCATCCTGGAAATCAATGGGCTAAGTCAACGTTATCAACAGATCTGTAACACAGAAACCTACAAGGGTGCAGTGCTAGCACTTGTAATCTTAAGTACAGGCCACTTGAACCTGACCATAAATATAGTTCTCACACTGCACAAAGGGTCGCCTTGCAGGAGACCGTTGATAAGGCTCCCGCTCAGGCAAACATATGTGGTCTCTGCGTATACCATAGATAAGTATATTATAAGAATTTCATGTTAGTTATGTAAGCAAAGACTTATTGAAATAAAATCAGTTTTTATACAGAACTCAAACGTGAAGGTTGTTTTCTTTATTACAGGAATCGCTTTCATTTTGGTCATTCGAGCCTTTTTGATTCCTTACAGAACAATTGGCCAGACCTCTCTGTAGTCTTCCCCCACCAGTGGTAAGAGACTCAGAGATATTCTGCACCTTAAAGATTCTGTCAAGTGCTAGACACTTGCAGCTAAAGGTTGCAAACAGATTCACACGATTATTTTCCCCCACCAGCGGTAAGAGACAAAAGTGTTGAACAAAATAAAAGCAAAAAGACAAGCAAAGATTCTTTTTTTTTTAAGCACCTTAAAGATTCTGTTTTCCGAGGCCATAACATCGGAAAAATAAAACATAAAAAGTGTGTTTTTTTTGTATAATTATAAATAAAAATATAATACATTTTTTGTTTTTAAGCACCTTAAAGATTCTGTTTTTTTAAAAACAGCTAAAGTTCGCTATCTGCTGAGCGTTTCCGAGGCCATAACATCGGAAAAATAAAACAAAAATTTCTTAAAACTGGAAAATAAGCCGGAAGATGCTAGATTGCATCTTTAATATTCCGAATCTGGGATAAAACAAAACACCGAAGCTACCGAGAGGACGGTCTCGGCACCACAACTTCATTTCATCTTGGAAGGCAGAAGACTTGCTGGCTACGACCCTCTGACCGCAGGACCTGTCACCAAGGGAAGTCGTCGCCAAGAGATCATCAAATTCACCGCTACAACGAAGTCGTCGACAGCATCCTGGAAATCAATGGGCTAAGTCAACGTTATCAACAGAT
>JBAMCJ010006134.1:0-33434 GCA_037075205.1 Drosophila prostipennis
ATATAATAGTCTTTAACCCGGACGAAGAATCACATTCACATACCCGACATCAATGGCGTTCTTGCCCAACTAGCGAATAATAAACTGTTTTCCGTGTTAGATCTCAAGAGCGGCTTTCATCGAATTCCTTTGGATGAAAGCGATATAGAAAAAACATCCTTTTCTGTGAATAACGGAAAATTTGAGTTTACACGACTTTCATTCGGACTGAAAAATGCCCCATCTATTTTTCAGCGAGCCCTAGACGACATTCTTAGGGAACACATAGGGAAAATTTGCTATATTTATATAGACGATATAATAGTCTTTAGCCCGGACGAAGAATCACATTCCAAAAATTTAGAAAAAATATTCGAAACATTAAATCAAATAAAAACACCTCTTAACGAGGTAAAAAACTAGTGACGATCGCATCTGAACATACAAAAGTTCTGATATCAACATTTGTGACGACAATTTATTACACTCGCTATTAAATAGACTTTCTAATATTTTCTCATTCGGCCCGCCCTGGCAAACTATTCCAGCCTTTTTCCCTTCACAGGCATTTTCTATTGCAGCGTGCCGAATGAGAAAATATTAGAAAGTCTATTTAATGACGAGTGTAATAAATTTTCGTCACAAATGTTGATATCAGAACTTTTGTATGTTCAGATGCGATCGTCACTAGTTTTTTACCTCGTTAAGAGCTGTTTTTATTTGATATCAGAAGTTTTTGTTTGTTTACATTGGCTCTCATAGGAGCTAATATATACATTTAAATTTAAATAGGTCAATCATAATTTTTAAGCCATTGTATTTAAACAAATTAAGTTAAAAAGGCGTTTAACTATTTCAAAATACCTTTTAATCGAGGTATAGCACATGTCTGTAGCTTCAGTAGTGTACAACTTACGAACTAAAGAAATTTAGCTAATTTTAGCTTTTTCCCGCTAAAGCAGCGGGTTTTTCCAAATGTCGTAAAACAAAAGTTTCCTATTTGGAATTCCTTAAAACAATTGAAATGATTCCATGACCCTAAAATACAGTTTGCATACGCACATACTAAATTCAATGCTTAGGCAGCGTAAGTTGTTTTGAGCTGGCAAAAGTGGCGATTTTCGTTTCTAAATAACTTTTAAACGTGACTTTTTACAGTAATGTGTTATATAGTATGTTGATATCAGAACTTTTGTATGTTCAAGGTGCGGTCGTCACTAGTTTTTTACCTCTTTAAGAGGTGTTTTTATTTGAATTGAGACTAACCCCGCAAAGGTAGAAGCGATCGCAAACTACCCATGTCCCAAAACGGATAAGGAACTAAGATCATTCCTTGGATTATGTGGGTATTATAGGAAATTTATCATGGGTTATGCCGCTTTAGCTAAACCTCTCACAAGTCTACTTAGAGGGGAGGATGGGCGAATTTCAAAGGCAACTTCATAAAGGAAAGCTATACACCTATGCACCCATGCAGGCTTTCATCAGCCTGAAAAATACCCTCATATCAAAAGACGTTATTTATATTGACAACGGACGCTTCCGACCATGCAATAGGGGCCGTACTGTCAGAAAAAGACAGACCCATAGCTTTTATTTCTAGAACCTTATCGCAAACAGAGGAAAACTACGAAACCGCGAAAAAAGAAAGGCTGGCCATATCTTGGGCTGTTAAATCGCTTAGGGGATACCTTTACGGTGGTACTAAAGTAAAAATTTACACCGATCATGAACCTCTTACACATGATTGTAATTGGAAAGGAGGAATAGCGATTAAAAGATGGAAATCATACCTTGACGAATATAACAAAGAATTACTTTACAAACCTGGAAAGGAAAATATAGTAGCAGACGCCTTAGGGGCTGTCCATATATTACGTAATCACGTTTTTGGTGATTTTTGACCCCCTCCCCCCCCTGGTGATCAAAAGTAATCTTTCAATAAACAACCCCCCCCCCCCAATGATTACGTAATCCCAAGAAAAAATTTCGATTTTGTTGTTTTAAACTGTGGATTCAAACAGAGATGCACATTCGGTTCTTCTACGCTGAAATTATCTCCAACATACTCTTCGTCAAGCCATTACGCATCCTTCGTTTGATTGAACCACTAAACATTCTCTTTTGCGCCGCCCAGACACTCGAAAAAATATTTCTCTGCTTTACTATCCAAGTTTGGAGATATAATTGAAGGAAAATTAATATATTAATAACTTTTTTAAATAGAAAAATACATATAAAATGATGACGTAATCATTTTGCAAGACCCCCCCCCCCTCCCCATGTAATCAAACATAATCATTTCGATGACCCCCTCCCCCCCCTAAGGTGATTACGTAATATATGGACAGCCCCTTATCCAGAATCCCAAAAGGTAATGACATTAACACACTGACAGCAACACAACACAGCGCTGAGAGCTCTGGGCACAGCCTCATTCCCAGTGTTGAAGCCCCAATAAATGCCTTTAAAAACCAAATTTTTATTTATAAAGAATTTACTAATCCATTCCCCACTTTTCACAGACACACTGTTACTCGACCAGACTTTAATAAAGACATCCTTATCGAAATATTAAATAAATATTTAAACCCCTCTGTTTTAAACGGAATTTTCACGACAGAAGAGATAATGGGAGAGATACAAAAAATTTATCCAGACCATTTTGGTTCCATTAAAATCAGGTTTACCCAAAACAAAGTAGAAGATTTAACAAAAGATTCAGATCAATAAATAAATAATTGTGGTTTTTTATAGATTAAAAAATGACTTTTTACTTTTTGTCATTTAGAAATTGTCAAAACACTTAAAACTTAACTTTTAATCATTAAAAATTGTTAAAGGACTAGTAAACGATGAGAAATCTGAATTCCATAAGGATCCGACAAGAATAAAAGAGTAGCCCTACTTGCTGCGACGTTTTTACATAGAAAAAAGCCGAGGCCTTGTTAAAAAAAATTCGATATTTAAAAAACAAAAAATGGCTCCAACTTTTCACAAAAACCGATTGTAACTAACAATATGGCGCAGGTATTAAAATGAAAAATAACAATTTTTTTTGTGGTGGGCAATGGTTAAAAATTTTTTTAAATCTTAATTTGTTTTTATTTTAAAGAAATTAAAAATTTTTTTTTTTAGAAATTTTATTTTGAAAGAAGAGGTTTTAGAGGAATTAATGCAGAAGACATGAAGTCAATCGGATTCATATAACCGGAGATACAGATTTTCAATGAGAGGGTACTTTTTCAAATTTGACCATTTTTGGGAAACTTAAAAAAATTGTAACTAAAAAAATAATTTTTTTTCGGTCAAATCCTGATACACGTGTTTACTTATTTTCCGAATAGTACGTGTAAAAAAAGTTTCAGGCAAATCAAAAATGTGACCCAATAAAAGGTGTTCGGTTTGTAAAAGAACCGCCCAGCCCTAAAAAACAGTTTTTTAATGTCGCACCTTTATCATTACAAGATGTTGTTCCTAATTATCTTATTACCAATGACATTCGCGAACACTGAAATAACGAACTATACCGATGATCACACTATAACAATTTATAAGGGCATAGGAAAACTACAGATATCATCAATAAAATTAATCCATTTAATTAATTTACAACATATTGAAAGCGAACTACTGAAAATAGGGGAACACACTATAACCAAATTAAGACATAGTTATCACTACCATACTCTAACGCATGAAATAACACAATCACTGTCGGCCCTAAGTACTCATATTAACACCAAAAACTCGACAAACTAGATCTATAAACATGAAACGTGATCAGAATCAAAATGTATTCCTAAGTTAGTTCAGGGAAAGGAAGCGCTGTGTGACTATAGCAACTCGGACCACATCGACGCAATAATACTACTAAACAACTTTAACGGCATTTCTCATCATCTGAAAGGCACATTTATGGTACACTTTTCAAACGACACTTTAAATATAAATGGCAAAAATTTTACCAATAGAGAAAATTCAATTATGAAACCAGAAATACCAAGAATCCAAATAACCCCAATAGAAGCGGAACGTCTGCAAATTTTATCTTTGGACTCATTAAAAGCCCTACACATAAAAAATAGAAATCACTTGCAAACGCTAGAAAACGATTCCAATATAAATCGAATAACCACACTTGCACTTATTTGCGCCATTGTCATTACTCTGATTATATTTAAAACCTTTTTCCACCGAAAAGAGAAAGTAATTCTAAAAATTCAAGAAACGATCCCAAAAGTCTTAAACAATAAAACCAACATCATATGAACTCCAAAATCAATAATACCAGAATTTAATAATATTCCCTATTGCTAATTCCTCTTGAGGACAAGTAGGTTTTTGAGGAGGGAGAGTTAAGCACAGCAATATTTAATATAATTTTCCATGAAATATTGCAACATTGTTAATCAACAACATTTCAACATTGTGACTATTCCGGCTGGAGTCAGATCTAAGAGTTTAATAACATAAACACGAGCATCCAGTCAGTTGCCACAACGCAAATCTATAAATGCCAATTCTGCCGATCTTGCTTTTTCTTTGGGTTTTTAATATCCTGGAAGTTAACTTATATGGTGCGTGTGTTTGTACACAGCTGAGCGAATCATTGTTTGTTTTTGTTTTTTACAAATCCAAAGTTTGTCGATAACTTAACATTTGAAAACTAATAAATAGTTTGCTGATCGGGTTTTTGCATTTTAAAAAGAAAACCAATTTTTAGGAAAATTTCGACTGTAAAATTCAGCTTAATGGTATTTCTGTAAAATTTAACGTTTACTTAAAAAAAAGGCGCAAAAGAAAAGATTTGCGATATAATCGATTTTTTAACCGCGCATTTTAAATGTGTTATGACTGTGGTATTTTCATTTTTTCCCCTTGCGCGGTCACACTTAAAATTCGACATACACACATTTACGACTTAATGTAAAGTGCGCCAGCAGAACATACATACACACATATGTGGAGGCCGTGACGTCACATGGGCACAACAAAATTGGAAAATATTAGTGACTTGGTTAAGGAGGCTGAATTTTCAAAAATTTTAACTGCAGTTATTTGCCATAAGACTATGAGCATAATTTTTTTAAACCATTTTAACAACATTTATAACAGAGAAATGGCAAAAGAAAGAATTAAAAAAAAAAACAAATCAAATTTTGGGGCACTTTGGGGTTGTTTATTGTTTTAATTTGTACCTCACACGCGTCTCCTAATTATTTCCGAATTAATTTGATTTTTCTAGATTTTTATGTCAATCTGCTCTGGAAGGAATTTGCTACTTACCATTTTTATACCCTTGCAGAGGGTATTATGATTTCAGTCAGAAGTTTGCAACGCAGTGAAGGAGACGTTTCCGACCCTATAAAGTGTATATATTCTTGATCAGCATCACTAAACGAGTCGATCTTGCCATGTCCGTCTGTCCGTCTGTTTCTACGCAAACTAGTCCCTCAGTTTTAAAGCTATCGGGCTAAAACTTTCCCAAAAGTCTTATATCTATTACAGATAGTATATAAGTCGGAACAAGCTGGATCGGACAACTATATCTTATAGCTCCCATAGGAATAATCGGGGAACAAAATGTAAAAAAATTATATCCTGGGTGTTTTTGAACCTATAACCTCCTACTTTGGGAAATGCCATTTTTTATCTAATTCTGAATTTTGAATAAATTTGTTTCACAATCGGACGACTATATAATATAGCTGCCATAGGAACGATCGGAAAATTAATGGGAATATAATAGGAAATAAATTATTGCTTCGTTGGTTTTTATCGTATTCTCTTCTACTCTGGGATAAGACTTTTTTTGAATGTTTTCGAATTTCGATTTTAATTTTATCAATATCGAACTACTATATAACTATATAAACCAAATTAACCTTCGCCTCAGCCGGTCGTGTTCTACTGTTGCTCCAGAATCTTTTGTTTATTTGAGTGATAAAATTTTAAATTTAATCGCTAAATTAGCCTACAAGTTCTGTGGTTCATAAACTCCTTCTGTTCAAATCAAATCCGAGCTCGGACAGTTAATATAAACGTGTTTAATTTATAAACAAACCAAATACCAACATCAGCCTGCAAACAATAACAAAGCGTCTGCTTTGTCACAGCAAGTATTGTGTTGTTGTTTCTACTCTCCCGCTCTCCTGCTGTACGCCTCTCGGAGCTGCCGGTCCGTTACCACTCCAACGGCACTTTTTCCGCTCTCCGCTTTGTGCGTGTCGCCTAAATTCACCCATGATGGAACTATACAAGGTGATCTCGTCAGCTCTGCCGAGGACGTTATTTTTCAGCACTCTCTCTCTGCTCTCAGAGAGACAAGCGCTAGAAAGAGATAGAACTAGTATTTCATTCGCACGCTTCGTTTTTGCTTTTGTATTCGCTTTCAGGACAGAATATGTTTCAGGAATAAATAAAACGAAATATTTAAAGCAAAATTTTGTATTTAAATTTATACTTCAGATAGTTGTATAAAAATTAATTACTTAAATATAAAATAAGGTCAAGAAAACTATTTATAGTAATATTTTTAACATTTTTTTTTGGCCAACTAATTGTATAATTAGTAATTATAATTATTAATTACACACATACGAGAATATAACACAACAAGAAACACAGAGAAAACGAAGCTGCAAAATGTAACGTTTTCTGTGTACACAATCAAGAAGAAGACAACGAAAAAAAAGCGCTACACAACCTCTTTCGACAACGTTTGACAAACGACTGGCACAAATAACGTCCTCAAAAGAGAGCAGCTCTCTCGACGAGATCACCTTGTATAGTTCCACCATGAATTCACCGATCAGTGCAAGCCCTCCTGCTAACTTACGCTCTTAAATCCGAACGTTTTAGCTTGCTGCTCTTGATTCCGCTGCTCTCCACGCATTGCGTTAATCTTTCGTCGCTCTTACTTTGCTCTAAACAGTGACCTGAGTGCATTCAAAAATGAGTCTATCCTGCTCAGCCAAAAAATGCGAGTTCAACGGCGTTATTGCTGGCGAAACTTATTTGTTGTGCTGGCTATGCGAGAACACTGCGCATTAAAAGTGCTCCGGTGCCGGCGTAAACGGTCGCATTGGAGATCTTATTTCCAAAAGTATTGGATTTCTTTGGACCTGCTCCGCGTGCCGGGAGATTACGGACGAGATGCGTTCCTTCATGCGGCAAACTCGGACTGGCTTCAGGGAGATCAAAAAGCTGTTTAGTCACCTTCACGAGAAGCTGATAGCCGTCGAGTCCCAGTTTAATGGGCTAAAAATAATTAAGGAAACTCCAACAAAGATTTCTTCTCCTCCAACTGACCAATTAATGAACCATCTTACTCCTACTATTCCACCCTCATCCGTGAGAGATCCTGGCTCCTCCAATAGCTCACTAATGTACGTTTCATTAGTTTCTGCCAACGCCAGTGAAAACGATAAAAACTGCGTATCCTCGAATAACCTTGTGCCTCCACTGCCGGGTCCTTTAATATTGTGCCCTACCATGGAATCAGCCATGTCTCCCACTAGATTGGCAATTCCTGCTCCAGTGCTTAATTTTGTAACTCCTAAGTCTATCTGTGCAGACCTGGCCCCTGGCTCTCATCCTGAGCCTGATCCTGGTGCCGTACAATTCAACCTTCCACAATCCGCCGACGCGGTACCGTCGGTATCCTCCGTTATAACGGCACCGCCAGTATCCTCTGGTCAAGTAACGTCGGTTGTACATAATATACATAATGATCCTGGTTCCTCCAAAAGAAATCGCAGGCCCCTCGTGGCTGCGGTTAATGATGGTCATCCAGCAGGCGCAAACCGTAGACGCCTCGAAGCCGTAGCGCCACAAGCACTCATGCCAAAGAAGGCCATTTTTGTGTCTCGTCTAAGGCCTGATACTACCATTGACGAAATTAAAGGTCACCTAAGCGATGAGCTCCAAGCCTCTCCTGAAAACTTTGTTGTTACAAAATTTAATTTTTCTTACAAAAGAAAAGTTTCAACATTTAAAATAATTCTGCCTATGGCCGGTTAATACGATTGTTCACGAGTTTGATCGGAAAGAACCATCCATAAATACAAATCTGTCAGTTCCAAAAAACTAGATTTTGTATTACATTATCAAAATGTCCGTGGCCTTCTCAGTAAGCTGTCTAAATTGCATACTGACAGCGCTGCTTTCGATTCCAGCGTTATTGCCTTTACTGAGACTTGGCTTAATCCCACGATATCTGATAATGAAATACTTACCAATAATTGTTTCCTCTATAGACGTGACCGTCCCTCTAAACGAGGTGGGGGTGTCCTAATCGCAGTAAAGTCTGAAATATCATCCCAAGTTGTATCCATTCCCAATGTTGGTGATATTGAATTGTTCTATTTGAGCAGTACATTGCTTTAAATAAACAAATACAAATACAAATACATATATAGCTGCCATAGGAACGATCGGAAAATTAGTGATTAATAGGAATTATCTGCAAGGGTATATAAGCTTCGGCCAGCCGAAGCTTCCTTTCTTGTTTCTTGTTCCAATTATATTAGTTTAGACAGCAGGATGACAGGTGGAGGGGGACGCCGTGAATCAAATTGTTTAAACTTTTGCATTTGTTTAAACAATGTGAGGCACGTGTAATGAGGAGCAAGAGAATCAATTGGTTTGAAAATTTAATGTTCTTTTAATATTATCAATGCGATTTGAATTTTAAATCACAAAAATCGGTTACAAAATGTCTTAAATCTGTTGTGGAAATGTAAATGAAATATTCTTTTAGCAAAAGGATATCAGTATTATCTTGAATTTGAGCGAACCTCAATTCCTTAGTCAGCTGCAATGCCCTCACACAAACTTACACACGCATATACCCAGCAGGAAAGTGAGAAGTTGGTTTTTGTGTTCTTGAAATCCTGTTCCTTTTTGCAGGCGGCGGTGTGGGGATAGATAATTTCTGAGCGTTAAATGGGGGTGGGTTTCTGAGTAGCATCAATATCAGGCCACTTATGCGCTGTGTGATTTCTGTGGCACTACGATTATAATATTTTTTAACAAAAAAATCACCAACTTATAATATTCAAAAATCCTATGATTTACACCAAAACCAAAAGACTTGTTCTCCACATTTATTTTTCATTTTTTGGTAATATTAAAATTAAATTTTTTGGTAATAAAAAAAATATTAATAATTGTTAATCAAATAAATTAAACTAAATAACTATTATCATAATGTCTATAACCATAATATTTATTGATGATTTTAATTTATTTTACTCAAAATTTTTACAAATAATAATAAGAATGAATGTGGGACATAACAACATTATAGAGAAAAGCCACGGTAAGACGATTAAAATATTTGATCACATTTATCAAGGAATTGCATTAAAATACAAAGAAAACTATTATTGTTTTTTTACATTTCAAAACATTTTCTATGAAATAAAAAATTTTGATCGTCAGATCGTGTTGGTAGTATAGATAACATTTGAATTGCCGAAAAATACATATTATACGTATAATATACGTAACCTTTATTGATTACGGTCCCTAAAAAAATATTATTTAAACGAAATATTTCTTCGCAGGCAAAGTGTGACCTTAAGTTACAAAGAAATTATGACCAATTTTATCTTTCTTTGGAATGTTGGTATTATCAAATATATGATGCACGGTCACATCAGTTTCATTTCGTGAAATTAAAAGTGAAAAAAGTGAAAATAGTTCAATTTAATTTAAAGAACAAGAAAAAGGTGAGTGATAAAGTACATGTTGTCGTTTAATAATCTTTATTTCAGCGCTACAGAGGTTAGTACCACAGATATTTTCGCCATTAATTCTGCAAATTCTGCATTTCAGTGTCACTTGAAATGTTTTTAATCTTCACCAGTAGTAAATGGTGTGCGGTGTTCATTAATGGTACATCAGCACTAATTTAGTTGTTTAACATAATCAAAATATTACATTTATTTCAGCCAGGCCGATTGAGACTTCTTGGGAGCAGAACTGTTTCGCCTGTTTTTGTTATAGATACATAAAACAGCTGATCAGAGGGCAAATGATCGGCCATGGCATAATTTCTGGAGAGATCCCTTAATTTTGTACGGACATGTAATAATGGTAATTACAATTATTCCTGGTCTTACATTCATGTATTAATTATTTTTGATATTTTCAGAAGACAGGCTTACAAGTCACGGAAAAGCGGGAATGCTTTAGACACTAAAAATTTTTAATTCCAATGCGTCGATTGTAAATATTATTAATAAATACACATACAAATATTACATGAAAAAAAGTAATTTTTATTGTGGGAAATCAGATACTGCAAAGCAGTGGAAAACCATAACTGGGAGGTTGTAGAAAAGCAGATATTGCAAGTGGAGGAAAACCATAACTGGGTACGTGTGGAAAATCTATAATGCGGGAAGTCAAAAAACCAGTGGTTTTTGGCCTGCATTCTACTGCCAGAGATCCAGATAGAAACCTCATTTTTCCCTTACTTTTTGTGTCACCCCCGTGTATTTTGAAACCAGAGATGGAAGAAATGTAAGGGGGTGAAGGAGGTTTAGTTCCTTCCGCTTCTATGGAGAAACCTGATGAAAATATGTTATTTTCCAGTGGTTTTTTCCCGGTGGGTATGTATCTATTGGCTGTGTGTGTAAAATACGAATTTATTCGTGCGTGTGTGTGTACATAGCAGAGCGAATTATTGTTATACCCTTGCAGAGGGTATTATGATTTCAGTCAGAAGTTTGCAACGCAGTGAAGGAGACGTTTCCGACCCTATAAAGTATATATATTCTTGATCAGAATCACTAGACGAGTCGATCTAGCCATGTCCGTCTGTCCGTCTGTCTGTCCGTTTCTACGCAAACTAGTCTCTCAGATTTAAAGCTATCGGGCTAAAACTTTCCCAAAAGTCTTATATCTATTGCAGGTAGTATATAAGTCGGAACGAGCCGGATCGGACAACTATATCATATAGCTCCCATAGGAATGATCGGGTAAAAAAATGTAAAAAAAATTATGTTGGGTGTTTTTGAACCTAGAGCCTCCTTCTTTTGGAAATGCCATTTTTTATATAATTCTGAATTTCGAATAAATTTTTTTCAAAATCGGACGACTATATCATATAGTTGCCATAGGAACGATCGAAAAATTAATGGGAATATAATAGGAAATAAATTATTGCTTCGTTGACTTTTATTGTATTCTCTTCTACTCTGGAATATGACTCTTTTTAAATGTTTTCGAATTTCGATTTCAATTTTATTAATATCGAACAACTATATCATATAGCTGCCATAGGAACGATCGGAAAATTAGAGATTATTAGGAATTATCTGCAAGGGTATATAAGCTTCGGCTGGCCGAAGCTAGCTTCCTTTCTTGTTTTTTTTTGTTTTTTACAAATCCAAAGTTTGTCGATAACTCAACATTTAAAGACAAAAGAAAAGATTTGCGAAATAATCGATTTTTTAACCGCGCATTTAAAATTTTTTGTGACTGTGGTTGTTTATTGCTTGGCTTAGATGCCTGGCATACAGTACATAAACTGTCTGCCTAATGTCGTCGCAACTAGAACTTGAACCAGTTGGACTAAGATTGCATATGAGGATCTGAAGACTAGAGCGACAGCCTCTGATGAATGCAAAATGAGCAAAACTTGATTGTGGGAGTCAAAATTGTTCCTGTTTTTATTGAATAAACTTAACGGTATTTATAGGTAAAAAGTGCTTAGGTTAACAGAATAGGTAAAAAGTAAAATGTTGTTTATTATGTATTATTGGTAAATCCGCTAATGGGAGCAAACCCAGTTACAATTCAGCAGAATAAGCTTGTGCCAATAAGTGGGTCATTGATAATGTTGCTGACGGCTTGACCCGATATATGATACTTCAGTGCGCTGACTTATAACTATTGCTGCGACTGAACAGTGGTATTTTTATTTTTCCCTTGCACGGTCACACTTAAAATGCTACAACACACATTTACGACTTAATGCAAAGTGCGCCAGCAGAACATACATACGTGACGTCACATGTGCACATCAAAATTGGAAAATATTGGGGACTTGCTTAGGGAGGCTGAATTTTCAAAAAATTTAAATGCAGTTAGTTGCGGGTATGCCATAAGATGATGAGCATAATTTTTTTAGACCATTTTAACAACATTTATAACAGAGAAATGGCAAAAGAAAGAATTAAAAAAAAAAAACATATCGAATTTTGGGGCCCTTTGGGGTCGTTCATTGTTTTAATTTGTACCTCACACGCGTCTCCTAATTATTTCCGAATTAATTTGATTTTTCTAGATTTTTATGTCAATCCGCTCTGAGAGGAATTTGCTACTGACCATTTTTTATTGTTCCAATTATATTAGTTTAGAAAGCAGGAAGAGTCCCCGATATAATCGATTTTTTACCGTTCTCGTCTCTTTATATAATATTATAAAAATATATCTTTTCCAAATTCAGATCCTATTGGTCAGGTGGAGCCTACAGTGCCTCCGGAGAGGATGTGAAGATGACTGAAAAATCTCCATGCGCGAAAATGCAGCTCAAGGCCACGAAATTCAACATATTTTTAATGAAAATGAGCGGTGAACAGATGATAAAATTGGGCAGTGAATAGGTGATAATTAGGCGCTGAAAAAGCGCCAAATTTAGTGATGAATTATGCGTTCCAATTATATTAGTTTAGATAGCAGGAAGACAGGTGGAGGGGGACGCCGCTTAAACATTTGCATTTGTTTAAACAATGTGAGGCTCATGTAGTAAAGAGCAAGAGAATCAATTGGTTTGAAAATTTAATGTTCTTTAAATATAATCAATGCGATTTGAATTTTAAATCGCAAAAATCGGTTACAAAATGTCTTAAATCTGTTGTGGAAATGTAAATGAAATATTCTTTTAGCAAAAGGATATCAGGTATTATCTTGAATTTGAGCGAACCTCAATTCCTTAGTCAGCTGCAATGCACTCTCACAAACTTACACACGCATATATGTATCTATTGGCTGTGTGTGTAAAATACGCATTTATTCGTGCGTGTGTGTGTACATAGCAGAGCGAATTATTGTTTTTTTTTTTGTTTTTTTCAAATCCAAAGTTTGTCGATAACTCAACATTTGAACACAAAAGAAAAGATTTGCGATATAATCGATTTTTTAACCGCGCATTTTAAATTTTTTGTGACTGTGGTATTTTTATTTTTCCCTTGCACGGTCACACTTCAAATGCTACATACACACAGCAGAACATACATACGTGACGTCACATGGGCACCACAAAATTGGAAAATATTGGGGACTTGGTTAGGGAGGCTGAATTTTCAAAAAATTTAAATGCAGTTAGTTGCGGGTATGCCCTAAGATTACACTAGTTTACAGCAAAAATAGATTAACCTTGATACCAATTTTTTTTGGTTGGTTCTGAGTTGCTGATCACGCTGAACTAATTAAAAAAATTTTTCAAAGAAGCGTTCGGAAGATATTTGCGAAAATCCAGATTTTAGACACATCTTTTATAAAACCTAACAGATCTCAAAAACCATTTGACCAAAAATATAGTAACGGTCCCTATTTAAAAGGCAATAGATGCACCTTTTTGTTAGTTTGGTTTTTGACATATAAACCAAATAGGAGTATTTTTGGTAGATTTTAGAGTAATTTTTTTGCTTAAGTACTTTAAATGTATTCGAAATATACTCCTTAATGTACAATAAAGACTCCTATTTTGCTTATATGTCAAAAACCAAACTAACAAAAGCAGGCCACATGCCTTGAAAACATATTTGTGGAATTGGGTTATTTCACTGAAAAATGCATATCTTCAAGAACTTGCACTCAATTTGCAAATATTTAGCCCTGACTTGTTAACAACAAAAGGGGCTTTAGATCTGAAAGCTCAAAATAATTTATACATTATTTTTGTATTTTTTTTTAAATAAATGAAAACTAGCTATAACAAAAAACGCCAAAAATGAAAATATTTTTGAACTTTCACAGGTTGTACCTCCGTTAATTGCGGCCCGATCACAACGAGTAATAGCTCTTCGGAAAGGTGCATATATTGCCTTTTAAATAGTGACCGTTACTAATTTTTTTAATCAAATGGTTTTTGAGATCTGTTAGGTTTTATAAAAGATCGAAAATCTGGATTTTCGCAAATATCTTCCGAACGCTTCTTTGAAAAATTTTTTTAATTTGTTCAGCGTGATCAGCAACTCAAAACCAATCAAAAAAAATTGGTCTCCGCGAATATCTCGAAAAAAAATTTATTGTTGTAAACTAGTGTTATGAGCATAATTTTTTAAACCATTTTAACAACATTTATAACAGAGAAATGGCAAAAGAAAGAATTAAAAAAAAAAACAAATCGAATTTTGGGGCACTTTGGGGTCGTTTATTGTTTTAATTTGTACTTCACACGCGTCTCCTAATTATTTCCGAATTATGCTGATTTTTATAGATTTTTATGTCAATCCGCTCTGGGAGGAATTTGCTACTGACCATTTTTTATTGTTCCAATTATATTAGTTTAGAAAGCAGGAAGATAGGTGGAGGGGGACGCCGTGAATCAAATTGGTTAAACATTTGCATTTGATTAAACAGTGTGAGGCACCTGTAATAAGGAGCAAGAGAGATCACAAAAATCGGTTAAAAAATGTCTTAAATATGTTGTGGAAATGTAAATGAAGGATATCAGTATTATCTTGAATTTGAATTTGAGCGAATCTCAATTCCTTAGTCAGATACAATGCACACACAAACGTACACACGCATGCATGTATATATATGTGAACTGGCGGGGGCGGGCTTTTCCAGCAGGGGTTGTTTGATGAGTTCCGATTGAAAATTAGAACGCGCTTTTTAAACGTTATAAAATAAAAATACTCCACGGTTTACTCGAACTTCACTTGTACACTTGTAAATTAGAACTAACTTAAGCTACGGAATGGAAGTTTTAGAGCGGCCTCGAACATTCGTGGTCGGCAGCCGAAAGGTTCTGCCAGCGAGCTGTCGATACTGCTCACAGGTGTACACGGGTCGATCAGCGCGCCCGTCTCATAGCAATTAGCCCCGGTGTCGATGACCACAATGGCCGTCGGCAGAATATGTAGACTCCTGTGCTGCAGGAGCGAGGTCACGGATGGGGCCACCATCGACACAGCTTGCTGACTTGAGGCCCGAGTTTGATCCGGTGGGCATGACGACCGATACTGCGATGCGGATGACTGCTGCTGTGGTGACTGCTGCTGTGGTGACTGCTGCTGGATCGGGGACGGCGAATGGCGACGTTGCGAGGAAGGCGACTGGTATCGTTCCTGGACAGGCGACTGGTGGCGTTGCTGGAAAGGCGATCGGCGAGTTATCACGGGCATCTCATGCATGTGGAGCAAGGTGTAATGATCCTGTCCACATTTTTTGCAGGCGTCGCCACTGCGGCATTTCCCTCCAGAGTGCTGATGAGCCAAACAATTGTGGCAGGAAATGTAAATGAAATATTATTTTAGCAAAGGGATATCAGTATTATCTTGAATTTGAATTTGAGCGAATCTCAATTCCTTAGTCAGCTACAATGCACACACAAACGTACACACGCATGCATGTATATATATGTGAACTGGCGGGGGGCGGGCTTTTCCAGCAGGGGTTGTTTGATGAGTTCCGATTGAAAATTAGAACGCGCTTTTTAAACGTTATAAAATAAAAATACTCCACGGTTTACTCGAACTTCACTTGTAAATTAGAACTAACTTAAGCTACGGAATGGAAGTTTTAGAGCGGCCTGGAGCGGCCTCGAACATTCGTGGTCGGCAGCCGAAAAGCTTCTGCCAGCGAGCTGTCGATACTGCTCACGGGTGTACACGGGTCGATCAGCGCGCCCGTCTCATAGCAATTGGCCCCGGTGTCGATGACCACAATGGCCGTCGGCAGAATATGTAGACTCCTGTGCTGCAGGAGCGAGGTCACGGATGGGGCCACGATCGACGCAGCTTGCTGACTTGAGGGCCGAGTTTGATCCGGTGGGCATGACGACCGATACTGCGATGCGGATGACTGCTGCTGTGGTGACTGCTGCTGCGACGTTGCGAGGAAGGCGACTGGTATCGTTCCTGGACAGGCGACTGGTGGCGTTGCTGGAAAGGCGATCGGCGAGTTATCACGGGCATCTCATGCATGTGGAGCAAGGTGTGATGATCCTGTCCACATTTTTTGCAGGCGTCGCCACTGCGGCATTTCCCTCCAGAGTGCTGATGAGCCAAACAATTGTGGCAGTACTTGTTCACCAGTACTGCTCGGAGACGCTTCTCCGAACTTAGCCTCAGGAATCGGTTGCATTTCCGTAGCGGATGTATACCCTGGCAGACTCGGCAGCGGTAGGATTTTATACCTCGAGAACATCTGCTGACAAGGGTCTGGGAAGTGCGTGGGCGAGGACGAGGAGCCATTCTGAACTTCTTGGAAGAGAAAGCAAAAAAACAACGAACATATATGGTTACTGGGAGGACAGCGGGAACAGAAGGCATTATTGTGGAGATTTAGAGGTTGCCTTAGCCTCCATAGGAAGGAGAACTACTTTGTGGACCGGACGTTGGATGGTTCCACGAGAAGTAAGAATATCTACGACGCGTACTCTAGTATCAGCTCCTGGGATAGCAGCTACGATTCTGCCGAGCCGCCAGTCATTTGATGGCAAGTTATCGTCCTTGATGACCACCATATCGTCGATTTGTAGATTTCTGGACGGACTTAGCCACTTGTTACGTTTGTGGAGTTCCTTTAGATACTCTTCTTTCCATCGCGAACTAAATTGTTGATGCTGGGCCTTGAGATGTTGCCATCGATTTATAATTGACTTGGCTTCGCCTTTAATTTCAGGCTCCGCCGTGGAAAGCAACGGCCCCCCGATCAGAAAATGACCTGGCGTCAGTGCCAGCAAGTCTGTCGGGTCCTCTGACATCGGAGAAAGCGGTCTGGAATTAAGGCAGGCTTCAATCTTGGCAAGAAGCGTGGAAAGCTCTTCGAATGTATACTTGCGAGCGGACGTGGATTTGTAAAACAGAGTTTTAAAACTCTTTACTCCTGCCTCCCACAGGCCTCCCATATGAGGAGCTCCTGGGGGTATGAAACGCCACACGAGTCCCTGATGGCTATATGCATCAGTCACTGACTCCTTTAGTGCTTGCGTAAAATCACGGGAAATCAGACTTGAGGCACCAACAAATGTTTTGCCGTTGTCGGAATGGACCCGCTGAGGACAACCTCTTCTAGCTACAAAACGTGCAAACGCTGCTAGAAACTTCTCAGTTGTAAGGTCGGAGGTGGCTTCCAAATGAATGGCCTTCGTAGAAAAACACACAAACACACATACATATCCCTTAGTGATGAGACAAGCTCTCCCTGTATAGTTTTTTACCTCAAAGGGGCCGGCGTAATCGACGCCGGTGTAAGTAAATGGCCTGGAAAAAGAGGCTCGATCAGTCGGAAAATCGCCCATCAATTGGGTCTGCAGTCTTTTTTTATAAATGGTGCACACCTTGCATGAATTCACCACGCCCTTTACCAGATTCTTGACTTTAGGAATTCAATATTTGGATCGCATCAGGCGCACTATCAATTGGTTGCCGCCATGAAGCGTAATCTGGTGCGTGAATTGGACAAGAAGACGAGATAACCGACAGCTGTACGGGAGTAATACAGGATGGCGCTCGTCATACTGCAGGACCTTGGAGGCAGTTAAGCGACCACATGCTCTTAAGAGTCCATGTTGGTCTATAAATGGAAACAAATTAGCAATTGGGCTTGATGCGGGTATGGAACTTTTGCTTCGCAACAATCGAAGCTCGAGCGCGTACTCTTCACGCTGGGCAAGTATTATGTAGGTCCTCTCAGCCTCCCGGATTTCCCGATTACTGAGCTGCTTATCCGGACTTACCGGAGCCTTACGACAGCGATTTAGGAACCTTTGGACGTAAGCCAGGACTCGTAAAGCCTTGTCTAGTCTGGAAAAACGGTCAAGGAAATCATCAGCGGGGAGCTTTACGAAATGAACCTTCACCGCGCGCTGCTCTAACTCGGTGACTGGGTGTGGATCCGAAGTTTCTGGCCATTGAAGTTTGGGCAATTGTAACCACTGGGGCCCAGCTCTTGCAGGGACACGCCGCGACTAGCTAGGTCGGCAGAATTGTGTTCTGATCGCACATGTGACCAATTCTCAATCTTTGTAGCTTGAGCTATTTTGGTTACGCGGTTGGCTACGAATGTGGTCCAGGAGCAGGCTGGTTTCTTTAACCATGCCAGGACAATGGTGGAATCTGTCCAGCAGAAAATCTCAGAGCTTTTTGACAGCATATTTGGAAGGATGGTAGATGCCATATCTGCCAGCAATAGGGCACCACATAGCTCGAGTCGGGGGAGAGATACAGTTTTCACAGGGGCAACCCGGGTCTTTGCCGTAAGCAGATTAGTCAATATCTGCTGACCGACTTCAACCCTGACATACAGCGCAGCCCCATAGGCTTTTTGGGAAGCGTCACAGAAACCGTGAAGCTCGATTTTTACCTGGGGCTGGTAACCGACCCATCTCGGAATACGGATTTGATCGAGCTCGGAATAACTTTGCAGGAACACTTGCCATCTATGGCTCATTTCGTCGGGAAGGTTGTCATCCCAGCCTAACTCTTGCAGCCAGATCTCCTGCATAAAAATTTTGGCCCGGACGATGAACGGAGCAAGCCATCCAGCGGGATCGAACAGCTTTGCGATCTGGGAGAGAACTTCTCTTTTAGTATAGGAGGACTTGACGGATATTTCTGGGGGCACGAAGTAGAACTCGTCGGTGGTTGCTCTCCAACGAATGCCGAGAGTTTTGGCTGTGCTTTCGGCATCAATATTCAGGAACTCAGAATGGAGAAGATGCTCATTTGGAATGTCCTTTAAAACCCCCTTGTGGTTGGAAGTCCACTTTCTAAGCGGAAAACCGGCCGAATTCAAAGCGGTTACTAACTCCTGGATGGTAAGTTGAGCTTCTTGTTGAGAATTCGATCCTGCTAAAACGTCATCAACATACATGAAGTTGCGGATTATGTGACTGGCCTTTGGAAACTGCTGATCGACGTCATCAGCCAGCTGTTTCAGCACTCGGATGGCGAGATAGGGCGCGCAATTGACACCGAATGTCACCTTCCTTGTTTCGGAAAAGAATCCTTTGAAAGGGCGTGTGCTTTGGATCGACCCAGATCTGCCTATACATTTTCGTGATGTCTGCACTAAAAACATACTTGAAATAGCGCCACTTTAAAATCTGAATTGTTAAGTCAGATTGGAGGACTGGACCGGCATGAAGCACATCGTTCAAGCTAGTCCCATTTGCTGAAGGGCTGGATGCGTTGAATACCACCCGGAGTTTCGTGGTCGTGCTTTCGGGTTTTATAACCGCATGGTGTGGGAGGTAGTAGTTTGGAGAATTGTGAGTGGGCGAAACCTCTCTCATATGGCCTAAATCCAAATATTCTTGAATCACGGAGTTGTACTGCTCATTTAATGGAGTGTCTCTTCGTAAACGATTCTCGTTTCTCAGAAACTGAGCAAGTGCTATAGACCTTGAGTAACCCAACTCAGATCCACAATGATCGGGGTCGCAGAACGGTAACGTCACTACGTACTTCCCGCTCGCGTCTCTAGTTGTGGTTCGTAGAAAATTATTTTCGCAGACGGAATCGGACTCTTTTACCATTTTTGATGGTAGATCTTCCACCTCCCAAAACTTTGTCAGAAGTTTGTCTAAGGACGCCTCATTTGTTTTTGTAACTTGAGTCGTAAAGGCTGAGACTCGGTTGCTCGTGGACATGGACACTGGACCAGTGAGCACCCACCCGAAGATGGTCTCTTGCCCAAAAAGAGATCCGCAGATGTTGGTCTTTGTGCCGCTCAGCAGCACGGATGGAAGAATATCAGCTCCGATAAGAACGTCTATCTGGGAACTCTGAAGAAATGTGGGATCTGCCCATTGAAGGTTTGGCAAATCTCTCAGGATATTTTGTGGAATGGAATGTGAGGGTAATCTGCCTGCTAGTTCTGGCAGAACATACGCTGCGGTGTCTAACTGCAGGCCCGGCTTAGTAGGAGACCGAATGGCGAAATGGCAAAGCCGTGTTGACTGGGCAGAAACGGTCTGATTTAAACCAGACACTTGAGCTTGAATGGGGCGGAACGGCAGATTGACCAACTTGAAAAGACGCTCCGTTATGAACGTCGCTTCAGATCCCGAGTCGATCAGAGCGCGTGCTCGGAAATGGGTGCCGAGGTGGCAGATGTCAATCATTGCCGTGCCCAAGAGAACTGCCTTAGAGCCTGAGGCAAAACAGACTTGTACATTTGAGTGTCCATCGGGATTGTCTGAGCCTCCCGCCGAAGGATCGGGTCTAGATCTCGAATTTCCAGAGGAACTTGGATTGTTGGAAAAAGGGTTGCCTCGATGCAAAAGCGTGTGATGTCTCCCTCGGCATACGAAACAGCTGTGCGTACTGGAACAATCCCGGAGCTGATGGCCTCTCGCGAAGCAATTCAAGCATAACTGCTTCTTTTTTATGTAGCTTTCCCGCGCCTCGATTGCCATCTGAATGAAGCGAGGGCACAACCGCACTGGGTGACTCTCCTTCGAGCACAAATCGCAGCTCTTTGGTTTGGTACTCACTTTGGCTTCAAAGGAGTGAAGCTTCTTCGTAACTTGGGAATTTTTGGAAGTTGACGGACCCCCAAGACTCTGCTTCATATCCTCAATGGCTTCTAAGGAAGCCTATCGCTAAGGAACGCGTTCATCTCATCCCATGTAGGAATATCGGACTTTTATGTAAGGGATTGTTCCCACAAGGAAAGGGTCAATCTGGGCAACTTACTGGCGCACAGGTATACCAGCAAGCAATCCCAATTTTCGGTTGATATTCTGGAGTGGGCTAATGCAGTCAGGCACCCTTGGATGGTGCTCTGAAGCTCTTTTATGGAGTGGCCAGTTTCGGCATGCACGGAACTTAAGTTAAATAGGAGTTTGAGCTGACTGTTCACTAAAAGTCTTTTGTTTTCGAACGGTCTCGAAGCGCCTCCCAAGCGGAAGCGAAACCATCATTAGTGAGCGGGAACTTGGCAACAATTGCCTTTGCCTCACCGCTCGGTTTCGCATTGAGATGGAATAACTTCTCGACCGGCGTCAACCGTGTGTTGTTGACGTAGACGGTAGTGAAAAGGTCCCTGAATGTTGGCCATTTGAGATAGTCTTCCTCGAATACTTCTGTATCACATGGAGGCAACCGGCACCCAGACGGAATGTACGCGGACTGATTGTCGGTGCTCGACAACGGTTGCTGTGAACTGGCTCGGTCAATTAACTCGCTGAGCTGAACCGATAGCTCCTCGTACACCGAATAGCAATATTGATATTTTCGGTGCAGAGTCGCCAAAATATCCGCCGCCTCTTCAGTCGTAAGGCTGGAAATCGTGTCTAGACACGCTTCAAATTCCTTCTCGGCTTTGTCCCAGAGTGAACGGACTTGTTCTTTACGGACTTTGCAGGTGTGGACGGACGGAGCAGCAGCTCCTGGAGTTTCTATGGTCGCTCTGAAATGGCTCATACGGTCGGACACCGAGATGAACCGCGCAAGGGCTGCAATTGCGATGTCGTTGCTCATTTTTGCTTGAGAACGAGTTGCTAGCGACTTTACGGACTTGGTGTGGCGTGAGCGGACTTAGAGACAATCGTTTCTGATGGATCGTAGGAACAGACAACTTCTTGTCGCCTGCTTGGCTGGCTACTGAAGTTTCGCTCTTTGCCTTTGATATTGGTTTTGGGGCTACTGGGCTTGAGGTGCGCGCGCGTGGTGATGCGGATAGCGATCGCGTTTTATTTGCAGACGGAACTGATAACTTTGTTTTGTCTCCTGGCATTCCAGAAAAGTCTGTCCTGGAATGTGGTCACGCTGTTGCGGATCACCGGGATTGATTCGTAAAGAAAAAGATCGACGAAATGGATAACTTCCGGAAGATACAGGTGCGGCCCCAAAATTTCGAAAATCCTAACAGCTGAATGTTAACAATGTCAATGTATAGTGGAGCGGGGCGACAAAAAATCGTATGGAATGTATTTGACTTTGTTTAAAACCAAAAAAAAAAAATTAATATATCGCAGTGGCGCTTTAGATTCCTCGGTATAGATTGCAAGCGGTCCGCTTGTGTTTCCTATTAGCGTTGCAGCTCCGGTCCACTTGTGGAATATGTGGAAACGGAACACCAGTACAAATTTCAAAGTTTTCGGAACAACTATTTTTATGTGCGAGGAAAATACCGCTGATTTGGAAAAAAGTATTCTGCAAGATATTTGCAGTTGGTTGCTGCGCTGTGAAAATGAGCGGAAAATATATCTATAACGCGCACCGTCACGGCATTCACAAAAAAAGTATTTATTTATTTTTATTTTAATGGATGTGAGCCGACGGTGTGTGCGTTGCTGAAATAAATATAATGCAAAAATTTGGAAAGGCGTATCGTGGTGATGGGTTCAGTGGAAACAGGTTATTTTTGGTATTTTTTTTTGTGTTCAGCGGAATTAAGTTATTTTGGTATTGTTTATAATATAATTAATTGTGTTGGGTGGAAAATATATATAATTATGCATATATTAATATGTGTATCAGCATCAGGATTATATGTTTTTAATTTGTGTATATATATTGTATATTTTATATTCGGAAATTATAAATGATTTGGGCTGTATTTTAAATGTCGATTTGGAAATGTTTGTAGGGTGTACCGCTAAGGAACGTACGTGTTATCGTGCTTACGTTGCCTTACGTTACGTTACGTGACTTTTCCCTTATGTACGTACGTTGAAATGGATATGTGGATATGTATGTACATTAATAAGCATGCATTTGGATTATGTATATGTGTGTATGTATGGGCGTATGGATGTGTGTTTTAAAATTGTAATTTTTTAATAAATTTGGAAACTGGAAATAATGTGGACTGTATGGTAAATGTTGCTGTAGAAATGTTCGCACTGTGTAACGCGAATGGAAGTTTGTGTATGTTAACTTACGTACATATGTTGCGCTGGTCCGGCATATATATGTACGTACATTAAAAAGTGTGCATCTGGATTGTATGTCCGTATGAACCCGAATATGGATTTGGGGAAATACGAAAAAAGAGGGGAAATGGGGGGTTGAAAGGGAAAGAAAGAAAAAAGGGGGGGGTGGGGAAAGGTCACATATAAGAAAATTGGGTTCTTGGGAAATATCTGACTGGTCGGCAATGAAATTATGGAAAATTCGTACTTATCTTGAACTTGGAACTTGGTACTTGGAAAAATCCGCTGGTTGAACGCTGGTACTTCAAACTTCTTCAAACTTTAGAATTATCCGGTCGATGGATCATGAACTGGCGGGGGCGGGCTTTTCCAGCAGGGGTTGTTTGATGAGTTCCGATTGAAAATTAGAACGCGCTTTTTAAACGTTATAAAATAAAAATACTCCACGGTTTATTCGAACTTCACTTGTACACTTGTAAATTAGAACTAACTTAAGCTACGGAATGGAAGTTTTAGAGCGGCCTGGAGAGCGGAGTGGAGACCCCTTAACAGTACGAGAGAGCGAGTTGCAAGCGATCTGGAGGAAACTGTTCTCTCGGCTGTTAAGACTCCAGGGCCGGTTCCCAGGAAACGGGAAGCGCAGCTTTGGCGCGAACAATATGTGATACGTTCGAGTGCAGTCGGGTTTAAAAGTACCTCCTGTGTTTCAACCAAGTTAGTGTCATAAAGTGGCCTAAAAAGTTAACGGTCAGCGGTGAGACTCCTACTAGAAGTGGTACGTACCAAACTGACCGGCGTGCTGAAGGAAAGTTACGGCGACGCCTGGTAAAAAAGGGTGATCCATCCAGTACAGAGGGAGGGGCAGTCGCCCAGACCCAGACAAAGTTTTTCCGCGGGGAAAGAAGTGTTTTCGTTTTCTTTCCTTCACTTCTTGCAACTGGTCAAACAGCTGGTCAACAGATGATCGTCGCAGGGTGCCCACGACAATAAGCCATTGCATACTCTTAGGCCGATCTCTATTTGCACAAACAAACGTCGTAGCACTAACCTTCTGTCAGGGCTTACAATCGGATTGCCTACTTACTGGGGCTCCTACAGTCGGCTAAGGGAAGCGAGGCAGAAAGTTAAGGACCCGACAACATCCAACCCCTCCGCCCAAGGCGGCGCCTGGGTAACCGGGGCTCTGGGGACCGAAAAGGGGCAGTATACCCCCCATCGATAGGAAGTCAAGGGGAAATCCTTGGCCGTCGGTGGAACCCCTTAGCGACAAAACTCGCAATCGTCAAAGAAAAGGCATGAATGCGGATAATCCCTTCCCAAAAAGCTGGCCAGGATAGGAACAGTGCTCAACAGCCTATCCCTTAAGTTCAAGGGCCAGAGGCACATAAATCAGGCGATGCGTGACCAGCTCACCGAACTGCTGCATCTACAAGAGACGGCAGAAGCCCTCTCCAAGCAGGAAAAAAGCCGCGCCCTAGAGCTAAAGGACAGCAGCTCGCAAACTTCGCCAGAAAGTCGACCAGTAAGTTTTCTCTCTGGCCTAGAGGGAGCGAAAGCGACCCCGCAAAGGCCACAAGACCAAACGACCGGTCAAGGTGGGTCCCCACCTAATAAGAGAAGGTTTAATGGGATGCAAGCAAGTAGACCGGAACCAGAAGCCGAACCCCGCAAGAGAAATAAACCGAACCCCGCTGGAAAGGGGAAAAAACTGGGCCAGAACAGGACAAGGTCGGATGCCATAGTGGTGGCTAGTGCTGGAAACCTGCCGTACGCTGAGCTTTTAAAAGCGGTAAAAGGAGATGCATCCCTGAGCCACGTCAGCGGAGATGTGCAAACAATCCGTAAGACGGCTAATGGAGACCTACTGTTGCGGCTGACGAAAGCCCCTGGCCACAGCGCAGAGGAGGTAAAAACGGCAGTCGGTAAAGCCCTCGGAGCCAAAGCCACGGTGAGGGCCCGACAGAGCAGACAAGACTCGAGATTC
The DNA here is from genome assembly GCA_037075205.1 of Drosophila prostipennis. Lineage (NCBI taxonomy): Eukaryota > Metazoa > Arthropoda > Insecta > Diptera > Drosophilidae > Drosophila > Drosophila prostipennis. The sequence goes on from JBAMCJ010006134.1 coordinate 25,038, forward strand.
TGAACCTCGACGAGGTAATAACCAAAGAGGAAATAGCGGAGGCGATAACTAATGAAATTGGAGGTACACCAGTGGACTCAATCAGATCTCTCAGAGCCACTAGAGGCGGCTGCCAGATAGCGACACTGACGCTGCCAACAGCGACAGCTAACGTGCTGTTAACCAAGGCCAAACTACGAATCGGATGGGTTATTTGCCGAATGCCTTGAGTTTGGTCACATATCCCCAAACTGCACAGCAGTCAAAGACCTGAGAGGAGCTTGCTTGAAATGCGGTGAGAAAGACCACAAGGCCAGAAACTGCAGCAAGGACCCACACTGCATACTCTGTGCCCAAAAAAAAGGACCTCCCAACGAACCACCCGTCTGGTAGCTTTAAATGCCCGGCGTACATCGAGGCTGTCAAGAAAATCCAATGTTAAGGTTTATCCAACTGAACCTAAATCATTGTCGGGTGGCTCAGGATCTTCTCAGCCAAACGATCGCAGAGCTCAGGATAGATGTGGCAATCCTCAGCGAATCCTATAGGACTATTATATCCAACACGTGGGTCGCGGATCCAACAGAGAAGGCTGCTATCTGGTCGTGTAACCAAAATACCAGACAATTTAGTGGCGTAAAGGCTGCAAAAGGTTACGTTAGGACCAAGCTAAATGATCTGTGGGTCTATAGCTGCTACCTGCCCCCTAGCTGGTCTCTCGAGGACTTCAGCGAGGCAATCGACAACCTGGTTATCGATGCCAGTCTACACTCGCCCCCACCGAATGGGGGTCAGCGTACACAAACGCCAGAGGAAAAAATAGTGGTAGAGGCGTTCGCCTCACCTTTTGAACGCCGGGTCAAACCCCACATTTAGCAGGGCAGGAGCACATTCGATAATCGACCTCACATTCCTAAGCACACGCTTGGCAGCGTCGGCAACATGGGAAATTAGAGAAGCCTACACCGAGAGCGACCATAGAGCGATTATTACCACTCTCAACACGCAAAGATCCGCGCCGAGAATCTCAACTCGCAGCCACTACCAAGAAGGGACTCTAAACATCCAAACATTCAGGGCAACGCTAGCAGAAATGGAAGCTCTCGAACACGAAGAGGCGGTTATGACAAAAGTCAAGGAGGCCTGCGACGCCAGCATCCAATACAGTAGACGCTTCAATGGACACAGACCGGTCTACTGGTGGAATCAGGAGATTGAAGACGCCCGCCGAGAATGCATAAGTGCTAGAAGAGCCTCCCAGAGGTCGCGGGGAAACCAAAGCTTCCTGTTTCTCAGGGAAAAAGGAAAAAGTCCTAAAAAAGGCCATACAGTTCAGCAAAAAGCGATGCTTCCATGAACTGTGTGACGAAGCGGAGAACGACCTATGGGGCAGAGCATATAAGGTGGTAATGAAGAAGACAAACGGGCTCAAAAACAGTGCTCCAACAGACTCTTCAACACTTGGGGAGTTTGTCAGGCATTTATTTCCTGCCCAGGAAGAGCGGCAAGAGGATGCCATCCCATCGATCTTCCAACCTCAACCAGTGACACAGGAAGAGGTTGTTAAAATTGCCCAACGACTGTCAAACAACAAGGCGCCCGGTCCAGACGGCATACCAAACAAGATGGCGATCAGCCTCCATCCAGCAACATTCGCTAGGATGTACACAAAATGCCTGTCCCAATCCCGTTTCCCAACAAGGTGGAAGCAGCAAAACCTGGTTCTCATACCGAAACCGGGGAAGGCTAGAGACGACCCGTCTGCATACAGACCAATCTGTCTCTTAGACACTGCGGGGAAAGTGCTTGAAAGCATCATCAGTCAAAGACTAGGCGAGGCAATAGAGGCCGCCGGTGGACTGTCCGATAGCCAATATGGCTTTAGGAAAGCTCGCTCAACCCTGGATGCCCTGGAAACGGTAGACAAAATAGCCCGGAGTGCTATAGCGGGTACACGTTGGCTTGGAGGAACCAAAGAGTACTGTCTGGTGGCTACACTGGACATAAAAAACGCATTCAACTCCGCATCGTGGAAAAGGATAACCTCGGCATTCGATGGACTAGATATCCCACCATATCTAAGGGCGATTGTCAGCGACTACCTCGATAACAGATGGCTACACTACGACACAGACGACGGCCCACAAATCTACTCGGTCACGGGCGGAGTACCGCAAGGCCCTCTACTATGGAACACCATGTACGATGGCATCCTACGACTGGACTCCCAACCAGGAGTAAGCATCGTAGGTTTCGCCGATGACGTCGCGGTAGTTGGTACAAAAAAACAAAGACGTCACAGCAAACGGGGTCATCCGTATGATTGGGGACTGGCTTAGATTGGCAGGCCTTGAACTGGCGGAACACAAAACCGAAGCAGTACTCATAACCAGCAGAAAAACAGTGGAGACGGTAGAAATCACAGTTGATGAGTCGACTATAGCCTCAAAAAGAGCCATCAGATACCTGGGTGTCATGCTAGACACACGGCTAACCTACAAAGAGCACCTACAGGAAACACATAAGAAGGCCCGTGGCGTCACTGCGGCATTATCACGCATGATGCTAAACCACAGAGGCCCGAAATCATAGAGTCGGAGACTGCTCTTCAATGTAGCAAAGTCTACCATCCTCTACGCAGCACCAATCTGGGCCCAAGAATGTAAAGAAAGCTACCTGAGTGGGATTAACCGAGACTACAGGCTGGGGGCACTACGAGTAAGTTCAGCCTTCCGAACGGTCTCCACAGAGGCCATACTGGTGATCAGTGGAATAATTCCCGTGTAGCTCGCAGCGATGGAAGCCAAGGAGAACTTCGAAGCGAGAAAGGCAGCAAACTCACTACCGGAACGCAGCCTGGCGAAACTTAGAGCCAGAACCAAAGCCCCCGAAAGCTGGCAACAGAGGTGGAACGCGGCAACAACTGGCCGCTGGTCGCACCGTCTTATCCCAAGCATTGCGGAGTGGTTCAACCGAAAACATGGGGAGCTGACTTTCGAGCTAACAAAAGTGCTTAGAGGACACGGCTGATTCAAGGAGTACCTCTGCCGTTTCGGCAAAGAAGCAAGCCCCCTGTGCGACGTTTGTAGAGTTCCGGAGAGTGCTGACCATGTGCTGACATCTTGCGTCAGGTTTGGAGAAGCACGAGGGAAAGAGGAAGAGGTCCTGGAATCCTGGATCACGGCCGAGAATATGGTACCAGGCATGCTAGAAAGCCAGGCCAAATGGACAGCGGTTTGCCTACTGGCGACAGAAATTACGCGTGAGCTGAGGCATCTAGAACGCATACGCAACGGGCAGTCCTAAAACCTGGTCGTCCAAAAAGAGCAGCTGGCCTTGCGAAGCAATGCTTCATGGAAGTACCGCAAGCCCAGCAATTCCCCCCTCCCCCTGTGTATGTATATGTAAAAGTATCTTGTACTAAATTACCGTTGATTAAAAAATAAAAACACGCATGCATGTATCTAATGGCTGTGTGTGCAAAATACGCATTTTTTGGATATACATATTGTGTCTCCTAATTATTTCCGCTCTGGGAGGAATTTGCTACTGACCATTTTTTATTGTTCCAATTATATTAGTTAATAGCCTCTTCCCATACAGTCCATCCGTGTGAAACGGTTGGGATTTTTGACGAATGTGAAACTCGTGTTCCCACAGAACTGCATCCACCATCTACCATCCGATTACAGCTGATCTGAACAGCTGTGGCTCATCAAAACATAAACAAAGGTTGTTGAAGAGCGAGATTAAAATTTAAATGAACAATTTCCCAACTATTTTGGCTGTTGTTCAACAGCAGTCAATGCAGAGGAGTGGAATGATGACGAATTGGAGCTGTAGGAAGCCATTTTTTCAGGAAAGGATCAAATTCCAAGACGTGTGGTAAGTTTTGTCAAATTCTGTTAAAAACAAAGTTAAACTATCCGTCTCATATTAAACAGAAGCGATTCGGGACATTTTAAGAAAAGGATATACCCGAAAATAACGAGGAATTTTTCAAAGAGAGCTTTCGAATTGAGAAGAAGAACCTTTTCGTTCTTGGTGGATCGGCTTGGAGTTCTGGCTAAAAAGGACACAAACTGGCGAGCTGCAATTCCTCTGGAAAAGAGGATTGCTATTGCCTTATATACCTTGGGATCATCTCCAGAATATCGATCCGTTGGAAGGCTTTTCGGAGTGGCACAAAACACGGTGTGCAAAATTCTCCACGAATTTTGCCGGGCTCTCATATTGGAGCTCGGAAGTCAGTTCATTTCTCCCGACTACCTAACTCCAGAAAAAGTTGACGAATGTGTCAAGGGGTTCGAAGCAATTGGGTTTCCACAGTGTCTAGGAGCAATTGGTAAGACATCACTTCATCAATTTAGTTCATGGCTATAACAATATACATTTTTTAGATGGGTGCCTCATTGAAATTAAACCGACAGCAGCAGAAGCAATAGACCATCACAATTACAATGGTTGGTAATCGATTGTACTATTCGCTCTCGTGGATTACAGGTAAATTACATTTTTCTAAGTGCTCAACAGTCTTCTTATATTTTATATGTACTACAGTTATAGATTTACCTACGTAATCATCGGATCTGCAGGGCGATGCCACGACTCTGCAATATTTCAATGGTCTAGCCTGGCCAGAAAAACGGTTTCTACTCCTTTTCTACAGGAGAAAACCAGAGAAATTTGCGGCGTAGAAGTTCCAGTGCTGCTTATTGGGGACTCGGCCTTTCGATTCTCGCAAACACTGATGAAACCGTATCCCTTTTCCACAACTGCATCCGCAGAGCAGCGGAATTTTAACTACAATCTCTCTAAAGCCAGGCGAGTTGTAGAGAATGCATTCGGCCATTGAAAGGCAAGGTTCCGGTTTATCGGAAAAAAACTAGACAGCCATTATAAAAACAATAATGGAGTGATTCTTGCCTGCTGCATTTTGCATAATATTTTAAATGAGCACAACAGCACAATTAATGCCAATTGGCAACCGACTGCAAGTGACCTACGCGAACAACCGTTGCGTACTAATATGTCTGCAGATTTCAGCCAGCCTGCTGAAAGAGAACGATCAGCTATCGCCCAATATTGCCAAAACATAAATAAATAAAGTTTATTAAATACAAATATGTTTGATTTTGTTTTATTCCAACTTCATGTTAATTTGATTAGCTATTTGTTATTGTTTCTAGTTGTTCTGACGCCTCAAGAGCTCAAACAAATGAGTTTGGAACTGAGCTTGGCTGTCTGCCATTCTAGACATTATTTCAGTCCGCGCTCGCTGCCCATCCAGCCTGTCCCTGGCTATCTCTACAAGCTCGGCCTTGTGGTCTAATTTGGCGCGCTTTGCAGGGGGCCCATTGCTTCCAGAGTGTTGGCTTCCGCTGCAGATAGAGGCTTCATTGTCCTCGGGGTCCACATCCAATGTCTCCACAAAGTATTCATTCCAGTCTGCAGTAAATACATAATGTTAGTTAATAATAAATCAAATTGTTTAAACATTTGCATTTGTTTAAACAATATGAGGCACGTGTAATAAAGAGCAAGAGAATCAATTGGTTTGAATATTTAATGTTATTTTAATATTATCAATGCGATTTGAATTTTAAATCACAAAAATCGGTTACAAAATGTCTTAAATCTGTTGTGGAAATGTAAATGAAATATTCTTTTAGCAAAAGGATATCAGTATTATCTTGAACTTTAATTTGAGCGAATCTCAATTCCTTAGTCAGCTGCAATGCACACACACAAACGTACACACGTATGTGTGTGTGTGAGTGAGTGGCTGAAAGAGCGGGTGCACCTCGTAGGTGCTCCCTAGAAAGTGATGGAAATCTCGCGTTGTGGCAGCGCGAGACGGGCCAAAGAGCATCCCGCAGATGCATGCGGTGCCGTAGACGACTTACCCGTGGAGGCCAGTCTCCGGGTGACCGATGGATGTCGCCCCTAACCCGGCATGGGTCAGAGATGAGAGCACTTTCCGCGGGAACTTTCTCTTTCGCGTCTCTTTTGTTTTTCCAAACTCGCTTGCGACCAAATGTGGCGGCTACCGCAACAACAAGCCGGTCACGCCAGCTGACCGCTCGATCCGCTGCTGGCCAGCGTTGTTAAACGCGCGAGGAAGGCCCATCTGGCAACGCTGCATCCCTATCTAGGCACACGACCGATAGGGGCGCTGGCGAAATGACTGTCAGAAGCTGCTTGCTCCAGGTTGCACATGTTATCTAATGTAGCATACATCTCCGGGCTGTTGCTCCAAATCCTTTTCCACCGGAAAAGCCATGGGGAAACTCATGACCACCGTTGGATCCCAACTATGCCACCAAACCCACTCTCCGGAAAATCCACGTTGCGTCTTACCCATCGTGGGCGGCTTCGTGGTCTGCGCCTGCGTCATAGTGGCCAGCAGTACTAAAAACCTGGCAGCAGGTATAAAATGCAAAAACCTGGCAGAAGGTATGTACATGAGAAGGAATGTCGATTACAAACATAACTACTCCAGGTGGCAACCACTTAAGTGGAAATCCACCCGTGGACACATCCACGGCAGGGGCACGGATTCTGGAGGCCCCAAATCCTATTCTAACCAAACCTGACGAGGTGGTGGTAGGCTTGGCCACCTCGGCAGTGAATGCAACAAGCACAAAGGAGAATGACATGGCGGGAGTCTTCCAGTCCAGCAGGAAGATCCCGCGATCACCAATTCTGTCAGCGGCCCTTCCCAGCAAAGGGAGATCAGTAGCCCCACCGGATCGCACAGGAAAACGAAGGCAAAGAAGTCGAAGGCCGATCGTGAGCTCAGGCGCAGCGACCAGCTTAAAGAGCTCATATGGGTCAAGCAAGTGCGTCACATCAACATACAGATGAAGGATATGTTTAAGAAAATGAAGGCTCTGCATGAAGACGCCAGCATCCAATGCATAGAGGCCGCTGGACCCAGCAGGACCAGTCCCATAGCGAAAGAGTGCCCAACATTAAGGGCAAAAACAGGGAATACTGTTGATAAACAGCAGCAGACCGCAAACAGCAGAAGGCGTGACAACGCAACGCAGACAGTCGCCATACAACCAGAGCCAGCCGCAAAGCAAAGCCCAGCTCAGCCGCTCACTCAGGGAAACGTCGGCATGGGCAACAGTCCGAATGAGAAAGCAATTCCCTCAAAACGCCGAGAGAAAAGCACCTTCGCTAAGCAGCCCGACGGGAACCTTAACCCGAGCAGAAGCCGCCCAGACGCGTGGCGAAAGCCGAGACTAAGAAGAGAGCCCGCAAAAACAGGCGACCAGAAGCAGTGATCATCGAGGCCAACGGGAAATCCTACAGCGAGGTCCTGGCGATGGTAACCCGGCGAAGAGCCGGCAAGCTGCAGAATCTTAGCGAGAGCGTGAACAAGGTGCGTCGCACATCAAGTGGCAACCTTTTGCTCGAGCTCAGTAGAGGCAGCAACAGTAGCGCTGTGCTGATGAAGAAGGACCTGGAATCGGCCACGATAGGGCTGCCGTGTAAGGAGGCAAAAGCGGTCCTTGCCTAGGGCAAAATAAAGGTGGGCTGGACAGTCTGCAGAGTCAGGGAGAGCGACTCGAAGCCCAGGTGCTTAAAGTGCCTCGAGATCGGCCTGCGATATGGCCTAGCAAGGTGGACAGGAGCGGAGGCTGTTTTCGTTGCGGAGAAAAGGGGCACAAGATCGCTCAGTGCCCAAACGGCAGTGTATGCTTTTTGTGTGCAGGTAGCGACCCCAAAGCGAGAAACCACATGGCAGGCAGTTGCCAGTGCCCGCACGCAACGAGACCCGTACGCAAGCCTAGCGTATGGAAGTGATTCAATTAAACTTGAATCACTGTAGAGCGGCCCACGAATTGCTTCAGCAAACTACGCCATCCTGAGCGAACCCTACCGAACGGGTGACGACGAGAAATGGACCGCGGACCTATCGGGAAAAGCCGCCATTTGGAGGTGCGGTAGAGGCGCGCAGTACATAAGGGAGGTGAGGCGAGCGAATGGATTCGTCCGCGGAAAGGTGGGCCAGTACTGGATCTACAGCTGCTACCTCGCCCCCAGCCTCTCGCTCGCGACCTTTGGCGAAACCTTAGATGAAATCTGTGTGAATGCCCGAGGGAAGCTCAACGTCCTGTTGGCGTGGGCTGTCGACTGGGGAAGTCAGTGGACAAACGCGAGAGGACGCATAGTGGTAGAGGACGTCGCCTCGCTAGACTTGGTGCTCTTGAACGAAGGCTGCCAACAGACGTTCAACAGGGCAGTGATCGATCTGACGTTTGCGAGTCCCAGCTTTGCGCGGCAAGCATTCTGGCGGATCGGATTTTCTGCACAGCCAGCGACCATGAGGCCATCTTGTGCAGCCTGGGGGGTACGGCCGAGCAGGACGGAAACCCAGCCGCGTATTGTAAAGGCATACAGGACGGA
>JBAMCJ010006145.1:0-117596 GCA_037075205.1 Drosophila prostipennis
AGATTCCAAAATTACAAATAATGTTGTAAAAATGTTTTTGAACTTAGTCAGTTCCTAAATTTCCATAATAAAAAGAAGGATTATGGTTTGACTTGACTTGAAACAACCCGAGAAGTCATCACTACGCAAGTCACTGATAGGACAGCTGGCTGTGAAGAACAAATACAGAATGTGGTTCGGTTCGAGTGTGTGCCTCTTGGAACCGAGGGGATACAAACACACAAAGTTATTTACGGCTTACCTACACAGTGCTCCCAGACGATTCAGATGCCCGTGTGATACCCACAAAGGGTATCTACAATTCGATCGGGCCGAGTGCGCAGGCCAAAGCCTCATATTTGCTATTCAATTTGCTTTGGGGCTGGGCTGGGGTCCTCGCTCTTGGCTCGGAATATAAATTGCCGAGGGACGGCAACAGGCAACAGGCAGCAGCAAATTGTCTGTCCGCTGGTCCTAGCCAATGTCAATTGGTTGTTTGTGCTGATTCTTGGGCCCGGGTATCTCATGTTTATCTGGATGTCGTTAGCATGAACTGTTTCTTCGGGGGCTGCCCCCAAAGCCCCGGGTTCATCAGGCCCCTTTATTTTGGTTACTTTTGTTTTTATTTGCCCTCGTTGTTGTTATGATTATTATTATGACATCGACGGGAACAACAAGGGCTGGCAAACTTAATCATCACCATGGGCCCGGGCTCCGAGATGAACATCCTCTTGGGGCATCTGTTGCTCAAAGGGGTCTTGGTGTAGGGTTACCCAAAGGAGCTGCTTGCTTCCCCAATCTCAACCACATTCAACTCACCTTGGCAACGGGCTTGAGTTCGATTTAAGGCTCTTTAAAGCTCGTTGAGCTGCCAAGTGAAAGTAATAAAATTGCGATTTGCTTCGGTAATTGCAGCACAAATTAAATAAAACCATCCTCGCACCTAGGGAAAGTTTTCTAATAAGAGAAAGTGCTGCTGAGGCGGCGTTAAATTTGGAAAGCAATTTCGCTGGCTTAAGTACTTTCGACAGCGTCAATTATAAAATGTTTATTTTAGCACAAAATGCTGGCAGAAGAAGGTCGGACACGTTTATTTCGAGCGCAATTAAAGGAATATTTCAGGGAATCTTACTTTGGATTGCAAATGTCAACTGGATCTGAAGCAGGTGCATCTGGCACTGTGGCATCTCAATCTGCGTCTGATTTATGTTCGCCAGCTAACAGCTAACAACTCAATAAACCGGCAGCCAGCTGAAAGTGACAAATGATGAAAGCAAAGCCAGCACAAAGCAATGACAGCAGCCAATGTCAAAGGTCACAGGCCACAACCACAGAATGCCACCCACTCACACACACACGTCAGAACCGATTGCGAGTTATGTTCACAGGCACTTTGATCTCCTTCTCGTCGGCTTCTTCATTAAAACGTCACCTAAATGTGACTCACGGCGGGAAAGCGAAAGAAATGACGGGGAAATATGGTGGGAAAATGGCAAGGCCCCCAGCTAATTATGAGTCGCAAGGACTGTGGGGTCATTAAAAATTACCCGACAACAAGAAGAGCAGAAGTATCTTTCCTTGAAGCACTCAATTAACGCTGCTCCTTGCTAAAGTGCAACATATAGCCGGTGATGGGTGGGAAAATACATTTGTTTTAATTATGCCAAGTATGCCAAACAAATTTACCCGTGTAACCTAGGCAAAAGGTTCAGCACTTTTTCAGGATTAGCCAAAGGTAAAAGGTCAATTTATTAAGCCGAGCCAAAAGCTAAATTCAGAAACCTCAAAACCATATTTACAGGCCCTACTTTCTAGGAATTAAACATGAATAATTAATTTCGAAATGGAAAACGTATGTAGAAAATGGTTTAATATTCATTAATTTGAGCTTTGGTTAATTAAATTTAAATTGCCGCATTTGTGAGTGGTTACTGCCTTTGAATAAGCTATCTATGCAGGATTTATCCACATATAGTCTGATTAATTGGAAGAAATAGGCACTATATATCCCTGCCCAACCCCTTATTTATGCCTTTCAAATTCGATTGAGGGATTTGTTGGCTATTTATGGAGCCTGCATGGAGCTCGGGCTTCCACTCGATTTGCATTCAATGCATTTTCCGACAGCTGGCTCTGCCTCGTAGTCAGGAATTTGCTAGCTTCTTTTTAATTAATTGTTCCTTGAGCGGCCGTCTTTGTTTTGAGCTCAGCCAGGCGAATGGAGGAAGTTTCCAACGTCCTGTGGCTCACAAAGTCAGGAAGCTAATGAATACGGCTCCTTGGACTCGTGGGAAGTGAGAACTTCAGCTCAGTCCGGCAGTTACTCCAACTTTTGCAATTACAACTCAATAAGTAGGTAATTACGATGGTCAGCGCAACGCCGGTTGGGTCTCTTTTATTTTCCGCCGACATTTCCGCCGAATATTTTCCCCCAAGCACTGTGTGTTTACGGCCTTTTAATGAATGAATTATTACTCATACGACATGGCCGCACCAACGGAAAAACGGACTTGTCTAAACAAAAACATGAAAAAAAATAAATACGAGATGCGAGTTTGTTCAGTGGTTTTACGGCGAAATCTCAGCACGACCACACGTGCCGTCGACAGAGGGGAAAAAACTTGTGTGGGGCTGTGGCCAATTAAACGGTAATTTAAAATTCCAGAAAAACATCTCACGTTTATTTACTGTGCGGAAACTTTCGTCATGGTCAGCCGCATTTCGTCAGATCCTTGTGAAATGTAGAAGTGGTAGAACAACAAAGGCAGCAATAATTTGTGGTTTTTGAGGAGACCATTTTCGAGATTGATTCAATTGGCTGCGAACAAAGTTGGAAAGTCAATTTTGGCCAGCAAATTGTTGTTCTCTGTTAGCATAAGTTTGCCCACAATTTGGAGCTTAAAGGCTTTGGGCTACACAGAAAAGTAGAAGCAAAGCTCATTCCTTTAAAATATCAAAACATACAGCTTCTTTGTGTTCATTTTTATTTGGCAAAATAGTAAAAATAAAGAAATCGGCTGTGTTTTAAATGTTGTTTGCCACTTTATTGAATATACCCACCACTTTTTTCTCAGTGTCGCTGAAAATTGTTCAGTTCAAGTTGGAACAAAGAAGCGGAACATGGAATTATTTAGTTATCCAACACGACACGGAACCAGGACATACGACACGTGACTTGGCCGCTGGGGGGTACTCCTCTTTTCAAAGACCTCCCACCCTACACCACCCTGCACCACCCTAAACCACCCTGCACCACACCTAAACCAGCCTGCATGTGACATGGCTCACCTAGCCCGCATTTAGCTGGCGGGTTATTATTTACCCGATACGATTGTCGGGCCAGAGATAGTGTTGTTGTTAATTTCGCGCCTCAACAAGTGTAATTTGTTGTCTTTGCACCGACACCCAACGACACACTCAAAGGCAAAGGTAACTTCTTTGTTCTGCGCCCCAGTCACGCTCATTTGTCGAACATGCATTCAATTTGCCGCTATCGGAATGTTTAGATCGCCCCTTGGTATTTTAGGTGACAGGCCACAGATAAGCAAGCCCTATTTTGAGAACTGCAAGTATTGTTTTTGAGGACTCTCAAAGAAGGAAATTTCAACTGTTTACTCTCTGTTTTGCATAAACCTTTGAAAATGTAAAGGTAGTATGCTATAAAGCTAATTATTTCTGAAAGTGATATCCAAAACTTTTAGCACCGCAAACGACTTTCCATTATTCTAACAATAAGTTGCACCCATAAAGTGGTTACATTTTTGAGCCCGTTTAGTGCAGGATCGATTGTAAAAAGTGGAAAGAGAAAATTTTGACGTATATTTTGTTACCTCGATGAAATGTTTGCCCAGAACAGACAAAATTGGCGTTTTGATAGACTGTTCAAATTAGGGCCAATTTAAGTGCCAGTTTAAAGTCCATAGAACTCATTACGAACCCCTGGCAATCCGGTCAAACTTGGAATGCCGAAAAGGGACGGACAACAATTCAGCGAGTTCAGATATTTTCGATCAATTTTAAATGAGCTTCGCGTTTACTTCGTCAATATTTGACAGCCTGATAGAGCGATGGAACAACAACTGCCAGCCGATGATGAACTTTCGGAGAATACTGGTAAACACAATTTCATTTTCAATTTATTAAATTACTACCCTTGACCTTTGAACCTTGCCTGAGGGTGTTGCTCCCACACGAATCTGCACCACTTGATAACTCACCTGCAATGGCAAGCCACTTAAGGCCACTCGGACATGATGGTGCATGTTCGAGATGCATAATTATTGAATTAATGGACCAGAAGCTTGGGTGAAACTCTGTGCTTGTCATTAACATAACTAGGGACTTTCCTTTCAAACAATTTAGAGACTCTTTCATAATAGATATTAATATACATATATTATATTAAATGGTGACATACACAATGTTGCAGCATAAAAACGCTTGCGGTTTCGAAAAACGTGATATCAACGTGGAACACTCTATATGAAAATCAATTTTATTCGAACCGGCCATAATTGAACGCCGATTCCACCTGTTGAGAGAAAAACTCCTGGGAATTGTTGGCCAGCACTTTTATTCAACTTGAAAAAGCTGCGCGATAATTTCTACGTGCCAAACAGTTTATGGCCATTTAATTCCCCTTTAATTTCAACGGACAAGCGACCACAACTCAAGGGCGGGCAGTCACACTTAATTGAATTCCCCGAAGTGGCAATCAATCTGAAGCTAAAATTTCATGTCAAATTTCCGCCCGCACTTCCCGCAGTTTTCCTGGAAATTCCATTAAAACGACGCCTGGCAAACACATTAATAATTATCGAGAGAGAGAGCATTATTAATTGACCGTCTGGCCGGGGGCCTGGCCATCTAATGGATGCATATTGCAATCAACACCAACGAGAACGGGTTTGCCCCCGGCTTAGCCCACTTTTCTGCCCAGGGATTTTTCGTTCGGTCACCTAACTCGAAGCTTTTTCCGTTTTGCACAGTGTCGCCCCATCACCCAGGTGACTTGGAAATTTCGCCTTGAATTGAAATTTAAAATTCAAAATTCAAAACCTCAAAAGCCACACTGCGTCCCCAATAATATGATATGCTATGCAGCCGCAACGTCATTTGAAAAACTCCCAACCGAAAGCGACGTTTTCCTCCCTAGCCCCTCACCAGAAGTGGGTGGTTCTGCTGGGATTTCCAGATAGCAACAGCAAAAGCAAAGGTAAAAGTTTGCCAGAGTTGGCAATTGGGGTTTAATGGTTAGTCCCGCCCCTCACAACTTGTGCACCGCTCATTGCTATGCAAATTGCTGTATTTTTCTTTAATTTTATTTTCAAGCACAAGTTTGTCCTCCTCCACCAGCGCCATTTCCCATTTCCATTCCCCTTCCTATTCCCAGTTTTTCCGAGGGTGGCCTCGCCCTTGCGTTGACTAAGTAATGCTATTATGTGTGCTTGACCATACGGGTATTTGAGGGTATTTCAGGGGATTGGACGAGGGACAGTCAGTGGGTTTGCATGCCAAACAGGAGGAACAACCAGTGGCAAAGCTCGGGCAGGTAATTGAGGAGCTTAGCAGGAGCCGTGAAATCGGAATGGCAGGACGAGGGGGAGCCGAGGGAGCAGGACCCAGAGCCTCTTGGTCGGATTATTAGCCTGAGCTCTGGCATCAATCAGTTGAGACGCTGTGGTGTGCGATGTGGGATGTGGCATATGCGGCTCCTGAAAGAGATCCCCGGAATGCGGAGGTGCGGACTGTAATCGTCGGCTTACAAGCTCATCCAACCAAATTGTCCGATTTCGGACTCGGACTTGTGTGCTGTTCACTCCCCTTTTGTTCAACTTTTACTATGAGTCGTAATTTAAGCATTGTTCTCCACGGGATCTTAATTGTTTTTGTTCCGATTAAAGCTAGTTCTGGGGTCTCATCTAAGTACAGACATATTATACCATTTACTCTTTGAACTTTAGTTAAGGGTGGATGTAGAATTAAAGTTCTTGCTAGGTGGCTATGTTTATGATACGTAGGCTTGAATATATATCTCTATTTTACCCTTTTTACTCTCGATACCGATGAGCATAGTTCTGGCGTTTGTTTCACTTCCCCTGTGTGATATTGACCTCCTCGAATCGCACTTGTTGGCCAAGTGCAAGCGGTCACCGCGAACCAGACCAGACGGACTTGACCGCAGGCCAAGAGGCCGGCCTTCCAATTGGGCCTATAGGCCCAACAGAACAGCTGTCTCCGACCAAGTCTCATTCGGTGGCCACGACTTCTGGTCAGAAGCCCACTTGATGGCTTGGCAAAATCAATAGACGCGTGGGGTAAAAGGTGTAGAAAGGGCGACAACGACGTGGCCGTTGCCATTGAAATCAAACGGCGGAAGTGGAATACAGCAAATTAGCATTGAATGCCAGGGCAACCGAGTGGTTGTGGAGGTTCTGCTTCGGCTTCTGGGTTTTCACTACCAAGTTGTTGCTTGAATAGCTGTCATATGGGGGAAATGAGGTCTTCGCCGCATTCGTTTTGCCATTTGTTGGTTGGGGGATATGGGGTGGCGGATACAATTTGGCGTGCAATCGAATCGGAATCGGAAATCGAGGTGGAAACGCTTTCGCACACACGGGGTTTGAGTTATTGGAATCCTTTTTAGCTGGCGATTTGCAGGCAATTTTTGAAATTAGTCAGCCCGCGAATGACGCATGTCCCTTAATGACTTTAATTACCCTTTGATGGGGCTGGTGGCACTGAAAATTGGTATTGCAAATATGCAATTACAAAACTCGCACTACACGGAGTCTGGCCGCCAATCTCTCTAATGGCTTCGCAGCACGAGCCAAAACGTGGCAATTTGCACATTTCCACATTTCCAAGGGCTCCCAAAGTTTTGGCGTGCGCACGCAAGGGAACAATCCCAATCCCAATCCCGAGATCCCAGATCGCCAAGAAGTTGGTGGCGGGCGAACAAGGAGCTCAACTCAACTCACTCACATCAAAGCCCTGATGAGTTTGAAACTGTGAATTACGAGGGCGATGATGGCAAGGGAAAAACTCGGGGCGCGAGTAACCCAGTTAAGAATTTCCCTGGAAAGTCGCTTTAATTCAATTTGCAGTTTGCGTTCGCGTTCGCGTTCGCGTTCGCATAATAAACTCGAGTGCAGGCGAATGCGAATGCAAATGCCGCTTGCTGGCTGGATTTAATGAGCTTCAAACTTAATTGTTATGGCCAGGCGGCATGGCATCCTCGCTCCCCGCTGCTCCTCCTCCTCCTCCTACTTGCACATGGTCTGCCCCTCACCCAAACAGGATGCGTAGGCCATCAGGTGGGGAATGGTGCTCTGCTCGTAGACCCCCGTGAACAGGTGCGCCCAGGGACCCAGGGCGAACACGGGCACATCGTCGCCTCCGTGGGAGTCCATGTCGATGGGCACTCCCGCGGGAAACTCGTCGTCGTGGGCTCCGGTCACCACTGTGGTCGGATCCTTGCGTTCCATCGTCTCCGCGTCGTAGAAGTTCTCGTAGCTGGGTCCGTTGGCGTAGCTGAGAACCATATACGGTTTACCATCGTGTCCGTCCGCAGGAGCCCTTCCAAATATGTCCGAGCCACGGTACTAAAAGTTAGAGAAAAGAATAATTAATTCATTAATTTAATGATGTTTAACGTATGTGTGCAGAAGATCGATGATTCGTCAAAATATTTTAACGAAACTAATAATATGACTGGGCAATAATAATAACTTCATTATTATTGTTATTAATACAAATGTTATATGTACTTTTGAAGATACGAAAATTACTTTGGTAGGAAAAATTTAAAATGTTAAACTAAATCATGGTCGAACTATTTAATTTTATGGTATTTTCCAATGAATTAAAAAGTTCCTAAAATTGTAGTTTCTATTTGTATAGGAAAAATGCGGACAGAAAAATGTTATGGGTAAAGTTACACTTTAAAAAGTATTCAACTTTTAAAAATAGTAACATGTATTTTGTGGTTCCTTTGCGACTGTTTAAAAGTACAACTACTATACAATTTAAAGTTAGTGAGTGTAACTTTTTCATTGATCTACAATGCAACTGGGTTTTATGCAAACTTGATTTTAGTGATTCAGTGACCAATTCCTCCACTCACCGAGTATCCTGCGTAGGTGAACACATGCGAGTGGTCGGCGGTGACCACCAGCAGGGTGTCGTCCTCGCTGGTCAGCTCCTGGGCGGCGGCAATGGCCTTGGAGAACTCGATGGTCTCGTTCAGAGCCATTCGCGCCTGGTTGATGTGGTGGGCCTGGTCGATGCGACCGCCCTCGATGAAGAGGAAGTAGCCCTGCTCGCTCTGGCTCATGTACTCGATGGCCTTGCGGGTCATCTGCTCCAGAGTGGGCTGCTCGCTCTCCGTCGTGGTCTCCATCAGGTACTCCAGGTGGTCTTCGTTGAACAGGCCCAGCAGTCGATCGGTCGTGGTCACATCCACTGCCTCCAGTTCGTCGGCGGTGGTCACATAGACGTTCCGCTCGCCGGCTGCCTTGAACTCATCGATGAGGTTCAGTCCGTCGGTGCGCTTGCCCCAGGACTCCAGGCTCGAGTCCACGAAGTTCTTGCGGCCGCCGCCCATGATCACCTTCAGTTTGCTGCCCACTTCGCCGCGGGTCAGCTGGTAGGCAATGTCCTGGATTCCCGAGTTGGCACCACAGTCGCTGGTCACCTCCGCATCGTTCTCCCAGTCGCGCTCCGCAATGTGGGCGATAGACGCCCGAGGGCGAGGCGTGGGTCACCCGGGTGGTGGTCACCAGACCAGCCCACTTGCCCGCCTCCAGCGCCCACTTGGCAATGGAGTCGACGTGGGTGCTCTCGTCCAGCATGACCTTGCAGTCGGTGCGGGGCACCTGACCATTCACGCCGATGGTACCCTCCTGACCTTTCACGCCACACAAATACGCGGTGGCCGTGCAGGCCGAGTCGGGCACAATCTTATCCACCGAATAGGTCTTCGAGAAGCCCGTGTAGGGGAAGTTCTCGAAGGACAGGGACTTCTCCTCGCCGCCCAGCAGATTGCGGGCCGCCGAAGTGGTGGTCACACCCATTCCGTCGCCCAGGAACAGGATCACGTTCTTCGCCTGGCGCTTATTTGGCTCCGAGGCCAGCTTCTGCTGGACAAACTGAATGCCCTGTTGGCGCCAGTACTCGTTGGTCTCCTCGCCCTCCACCACGCGGAATGCCTTGCCTTGGGGTTCCGGCATATCCGGATGCATCCTGTGCTCCTTGCAGTCCTCCGCCGAACGGCCACATTCCGGGGCCGACCAACTGGGATGGGCCAGCAGAGCGAGGGCGATCAGCAGTGCGTTCAGCCTGGCGGACATCTTGCTCAAAACTAACCGCATTTGGCGGTTACCCCGACTTCGGCCTATCGGGAGATTCGGTTCGAATCGATTGCGATAAGAGGCGATAAGGCGGGGACGTGGCGATCCCATAAATGCCAAATCGCATCAAATCTAATACGCCACCATCTAATTCCCTTAGTCCGAGGCGTGCTTTTATTTACGATGGCCAGCGACAAAGTTTATGGATTTATTGTTGAGTTGTAGGTTTCGAATGGGGCACGTGAGTAGTGCGACTTGTTGCCATCGGTGGTTCCAGTGAAAAGCCATTGGCCATCACGTAATCAGGCTGGAAAATCTGGCGGAGGCACGTGAATGATTTGATGGGGGTTAAGTTATGGGAGGAAGTGGGTGGGTCCGCCACATTTCACCTTTACTCGGAGCCATAAAAAGCGGGTCATAAACAGGTGACTGTTTTCGCCCAGTGGTTTTCCTTTTTAATATCAAGCTGAGAAATGCAAAGGCATTGGAATGGAAGGAAGGAAGGAAGGCAGCTGCCAACCGGCGGAAAGGTTAAAGTTGAGCTGAAGGAGTGGGAGTGGGCACTCTGACCTTGGTTTGCACTTGGCAGCAGGGAAATTAGCCAAATGAAGGCAAGTGGCTTGGCAAGAAAGCCAAGTTGCAACTGTTGAATACACACAAATCTTAAAGGCCACTTCAGACTTATCGCTATCGCTGGGCATTCGCCGTTAATGTTTGGGCATTCGCATCGAAAGCAAACAAATGGTCGATTTTATGGCTAAAAATAATAATAAATTCTTTGAAGCAATTATAAATTGAGTCACTTGCGAGCGCACATGAATAATGCAAATATTTATGTTCGCACAAGGCCCACCGGTCGTATACGTAATACATATATATTTCTTTTTATTTACCCTGCGCAAAGCGGAAGGGGAAATTGGGTGGGCGGTTTAAGTGGGCGGGTTGGCAGGGGGTGGCCATAATGTCGCAGCAGAAAAGCTGCGCACTTAATGCTGCCTAATAAATTCGGAGCTCCGTTTCGAGTGTCAAGATTGCGACCATTACGGCCCAAGGCTCTTGGCTTATGTGCAGTCGATTAACCACTTTACACTTCACACCTAACCCACCACGCCCCCTTTCGAGTCCTGGCTAAGCCAATCTAATCGCTGCGCCCTAATCCCTTGCAGGAAATTCATCGATCTGTACATCCTGGAGGAGAGCAGCTATGAGAAGGACGTCAGCTTCAAGGTGCACATTGGGGAACCTCGTTTGGCGCCAGGTGAGTTTTGGCCATATATCGGCAGAAGAGGACCCTCAACCCACCCGAAATCCAAATCCAAAGTCCCCACGAAAACCACCCCACTGAAAATGCTAACCAAATTACGTGAAAGCAGCCCAGCTAGCAGTGCACCCGAAGACGGCACAAGTTCTTATCTGTTCGGGTCAGAAGTTCAGCCTGCGACACCCGGGACACCAACACTTGAGCACCTCTTTCTACCCTTAAACCCTTCTACCCTACCCGAAAATATCCCCAAACAAAAACCCCTTTGACTCTTTCGCTTTTGACCCCAAACCTAATATTACAAACAGGTGGAAAGGCCCAGCTGAAAAAAAAAAAACATTCGAAAACTTTGTAAATTGGAAATTCCAATTTGAATCGAACGAAATTGTTGCCTTTCGTTTCCCGTACGTCTTTTCGCATCCTATCGACTCATGGGTTCTTTTATACTTTTTGGTCTTTTAATTTGTGTTCTTTATGCTTCTAGATTCCACTCACTACCGTAAGCCTTGAATTGTGCATTAATTAATTTTATTTTAATTGAACACGAAAGCGTAGAACGCGGAAGCGCCGAGCGCTGAAACGTGAAACGGAAAATGGGAAAAGCGAAATTCGGTTTCGGGTTTCTGGTTTCTGGTCTCGGTTTCTTGACAGTAACATTTTGTTTCTGCTCCATTTCTTACCTTCACCGAGTGCGGAAATTGCGGGCAAAAAAGTGCAAATTCATTTAATTCTTTTCTTTTTCGGTTGAGAACCCAATTCTGCCATTTCGTTTAGGTGTTGTGTATGTTTCCACCTTAGAAGATACCTCTTTCTGTTTATTATAAATTCCCTTTTTCCTTCGGTATGTGTTTGTTTTTACCCATGGATATGAATATATTTATTGGCAATGGGCAGGAAAGTTATCTTTTGTGTTCTTTATGTATTACCTCATCGAAGTTAGCGACTAGAAAACCTCACTCGCATCTCTGTAACCCCATGTCGAATGCTAGTCCCAGTCCACCTAAATCGATTAGCTATCAGATCAGATCCCAAACCTCCATGTACCCCAGCACCGCCACTAGATCCCTAGAACTCCCACGTTACCAACCATCCCCATTTGCTTGTGGCCATAACATAATCTAGACTTAACATTTCCATTGTCCATACTTGTCTCTCTAATCCAAACGCCAAATGACACATGTTCAACCCTCACGCAGATGACACTAATAAGGAATCATTTTTCAATCGATTTTTTGGTATGTAAACCTCTTTTTTTGCCATATCTTTGCATATTGCGGGATCGATCGACCATTTCAAGTGTTCAGTTAATAGTGAATATGCCAGAAAAGAAGGAAAATATGAACGATGAAGAAAGATGAGAGTTTTGGACGGACGGCATTATCATTTCATGTGTCTTTTTATTGTTTTGTTAGTTCGATTGGCCATTAACAACCCACACGTCGTATACATAACCTCAGTGTCGTCGTATTCGTAAATGTATCTGTTTGTTTAGGCATTGAGTATCTGTGTGTGTGTGTGTGTGCATCTGCATCTGCATTTATCCCGAACAATTGCGCTTTTTTCGACGCAGCAGCCACGCACTTGATAAATGCAAGCTTCAAGCTTTCTGTAAAGTAATATTATACTGCAAAAGAATACCCCAGAGCAAGCAAGCGATCAAAATATCGGGTTCGTCTTCAATTGAAATAAAGTTAGACCAGGGTCACAGTTTTTGGTAATGTTTTGGTTGTCTCTATGCTCGGCGGACATTTGTAAAACGCGCTTGTGCCCGCTCCTCTCACATTGTTGTGTGCCCGTGCCCCGACTTGCTGCTCGACCTTGATCCGATCCGATCCGATCCCGATCTTTGATCGCCATCGTTCCGATATCATCGGTACCACCACACCACTCAAACATGCCTCTGCATCGCCAAATCGATTTGTAAGTAATACACGTTATCGCTGATGAGTACCTGATATTTGGCCTTGTTTTTCGTAATTTGTGTTCCCTCTTCGTTTTTTACCGTCTAACGTGTATTATTATCTGTGTGTTCTAGACCTAAGGCAATATATAGTATCATTTTGAACTGCTTCCGATCTAAGTTAAGACCATGTCGATGTATTCAGTTCTTGTGTTGTTCTGCTGTCAAGTATCTACTTATATATGTGCGTGCTTTGATCCGAATGGAAAACCAAAGAATATAATAACCCGATTAAAGAATATCCAAAATGTAGCCATGTTGAAAGACAAATCACCACAGTCATCGCATATTCGTTAACTGAATATTTAGAAAGTGATTGTTGAAGCAATATCCAACATGTTTGAGACCATTTAACAACGATTCTCTGAACTCTACCCCCAAAAAAACACCACCCCATCCACGTACTTGTCATGTTCTCGATTGTCGATTGTCGATGTCTATAGAAAAACACGAACACTCCGGAGATCCCACTCGTGAGTCATCAATATCGGGGGACCTAATGTCAAGCTGTGACCTTTTGCATGCCTGGTTCTGGTTCTGATTCTCGTTCTGTCAATCTGTGCTCTCTGCCTTTGCCTCTGCTCTCCTCTTTGTCTCTGTCTGCTTAATATGCAGTTTATCAATTTCCATTTTCCACTCAATTGCATCCTGATGAAACTTTTCCATAACCATTTTGCAAGCTCATTGAAGTCGCTGGTATCGAAAATGTCCTTTAAATTCTAAAGATACCAAGAACGAATTCTGTTTAAAGATACGATACACTGGCATTTCAATGGGCTTCGACTTTGCTATTTATTCCCCTCCTCGGTTGCCTTCCCCGTTTTCAATTGAAGCCCGCATCCCATTACCGCCATATGCTTCCAATTAGTTTCCAACTAATTGGGGGCGTATGTGCGCTTTAGTTTCTGTTTCAGTCCCAGTATTTATTTATATATCTCGTTTTATGTAGTGTGAAACACCGCTTTAATCTCCGTTCTTTATACTATTTTACATCACCATTTCGTTTGTATGCCAACACACACCCTGTGTCTGTCTAGTTATTCTCTATGATACCATCTAGTCTTAAGATACTCTGTTGTGGGGGTGTGGCTGCATGCAACACTGTGTTTATAAGACTGCCAATATATCAGTGGACTAACTCGTGGTTTACTCCCTGACCAGACGATGAAATGGCAGCCAAAATCAAGGAGGTCGAGAAGAAGTCCGTTCAGGATCTGACCGAACTGGATCGCATCCTGCTGCTGAGCAAGCCGAGGAACGGAGAGCTGACCACCGCGTACGTGCGCATCCGCGAGAGCCAGGAATTCAAGGTGAGTACTCCAGTTGATTGCTTTGGACACATTTCAGTACGAAAACAATTCGCAATGCTAATGAAAAGCCATTCCACTCACTCAATGCGGACAACTGAAATCCCAGTCACACCCATAATGATTCCCAGTTGGAAAGCCATCCTTATCCGTGCCACAGATCGAGTTACCGTCAACCGCTCAGGTGCAAGGCAAATAAGCACCTAATTGTGTGCAAATCTCCAAATGACACGTTAAGTGCTCTGTTTGCGTTGGGTCTGTGTGTGCTTTATGGGACTGGTTGTGTTCATTGTCTGTCGGTGGCGTATACGTAATGTGAGCAAAGGGAAGGGAAAGTGGCTCATCAAATCGTTGTTTGTGACAAAAAGGTTCCCTTGTGTCAGTTTTTTAGGGAAATAAAGGATTGTAAAAGGCCGGGAAATATTGCTTTAGTTTCTTATCAATTGTTTCATTTAATTTCCAGGCTACAGTCGACAAACTGGTGGCCAAAGCGAACGTTTCCGCCGTCCTTGGCACTTCGTCCTGGAAGGAACAGTTCAAAGATGCCCTCACCGTCATCCCAGGTAGATCCCAAGCGCAACTTTTCGATTTCAATAAATCCCTTTTCATGATGCAAACAATCACCTTGCAGCCGATGAAAGTGAATTTGACAACGACGATGATGCGGAGGAGGAGGTGCCCAGCTGCTTCAGCTACGTGAGCCACTTCGTCTGCCTCTTCTGGAAGGTTCTCTTTGCATTTGTGCCGCCCACAGGTAAACATTCGGATTTATTTCTATTTCCATCGATCAATCTCTAAGTATACTTGCTCGCCACCAGACATTTGCGGCGGCTATGTAACCTTTGTGGTGTCTATTTTCGTGATTGGCGTCATAACCGCCATCATCGGAGATGCCGCCTCCTATTTCGGTTGCGCCCTCAACATCAAGGACTCGGTAACGGCCATCCTGTTTGTCGCCCTGGGCACCAGCATACCAGGTGAGTGATTTGCGAGTGATAGCTTAAATTCCCATTCAAACACCGGACTCCTTCCGCCCCACACAGACACATTCGCCAGCATGATAGCGGCCAAGCACGACGAGGGCGCCGATAATTGCATCGGCAATGTCACGGGCAGCAATGCGGTCAACGTTTTCCTGGGCATTGGCCTGGCCTGGACCATCGCCGCAGTCTACCACAGCTCCCATGGCCTGACCTTCAACGTGGAGCCGGGAACGTGAGTAATCCCTTACCAGGAAGGCCTGAACAGATTTGCTTCGATTATAATATCGTATTTTAAATCTTTACTGTATAAGCTTCTCTAGAACTTTTTGTTTACACTACACACAAAAAAATATGATTGGTAAAATTTACCTATACCTATAGTTACGTAACTATACAAAATAGTTACGTGTATTTTGTTTTTGCTTTGGGTGTGTGTCTTTGCTAATTGTGTGTATTTGTTATTGTAAAAGTAACTCTTTAATTGGTAGAATGGGGACTTTATGACAATTATATTTCTTAATTTTACCAAGTTTTTTTTTGTGTGTATATCAGAGTCAGAAGTAAATATTCCTTGTTATTTTTGGAAAAATTTTAATTTATACATTTCTAAAAAGTAAATCTATTTTAATATTAACCAATCCATTCAAATATTCATTTCTACTTAATTTAATATCTGAAATTTTTAAAACCTATATTAACTATACCTTTCCAGGATTGGATTTGCCGTGGCGCTCTTCTGCGGCGAGGCCCTGATTGCCGTCTTCCTCATAATGTTCCGACGCTGGCACAAGGGCATTGGCGCCGAGCTGGGCGGTCCCAAGGTCTCCAAATATATCAGCGCAGCGATCCTGGTTTTCCTCTGGGTCTTCTACGTGGTCATCTGCATACTGGAGGCCTACGATGTCATTGAGATTTAAGGAGCTCGCAGCCGCATTGCTTGGACTTTGTAGTTGGCTTTGTTACTCGCATTGGCGTTGGATTTCTGGCAGAGTCGGTAAAGTTGGAGGAGAGTACAGGAGGCAGAGCTAACCGATATTAAGAAGCTGTCGAATGATGCTGTAGATGCAGTTTTTATATGTAAACTTATGAAATTGATTTATATATATGAGTGTCCTCGGCGCTATATATAAATATTTCTTGTGTAAAATTTATGTTAATACTAAAAGTAAAATTTTAATGTTTAACTAGGTTTAAGTCAGGCTTATATACAAAACCATTTTTACGATTATTATCTCTATTCATATATGAATTGTAAATACAGAAAGGCTGCCACGGCTCAGCAATCTTGTAACTGTAACGAGATCATTTATTGTTATGCCATATATACTTAATTCTACCTTCTAAAATACGATTATATTATTATTATATCATCATTCTGAGTACAACTTAAGTCATTGTTGTTGTTTGTTAAAGCTGTACTTAATCCACCCCATAAAATCAAGGCGCTGATCGGAGTTTGAATCGGTTTTGCGCACTCCGAACTCGATATTGTCTCTTCATCTGCCGAATACCATTGTTAATTTAATACATGTGTAAGTTTTAGGAAAAATCTAAAGGTTTTAGCCAACAAGAAACGCAATCCCTCTTAGCCATATACTACAAATACTACAACAACTACTATTACTGAATAGGAGCCTCGTCGACAACTAGTTCTAGTCCTAGTCACTTTACTCTATAGACACAAGTCCAACTAGCAACATTTTCATTAACTCTGACCAAAGCAAATGGCGGCACTACTTACTAGCGATTAGCAAGAAAGACCATCAGTGTTTCCACACTGCACTGCAAGAAACTACAAGAGAGCACTAATCAATATACTTAAAAAGACTTTCTATTCGCTTACGTCGCTGGCAGTGATCGAAGTAGAAGTAGAGAGAACGGGATATTAAGGCAAACACCAAAACAATACCGAAAATAAAATACCTAGAATTGATTGTAATTGTAATCCAAATGTAACGAGCAGGTACATATTTTTTGTATAATGTTGTACTATTTTTCATATAGCAAAATTCTAGCAATTTAATGGAAGAGACAGCCTAATGATATTTATAGCCACATGCATAAATTTGTATTATATATTTGGGGTCACACAATTGTATGGGGAACTCGTTGAGAAAACTGCGCCAAATTTAGACGTAATTGATAATTAATTACCGCATACATATACGAACTATGAAACAATTTAATAAATATACAAACATGAATAAATAATGTATTAAATTATATTGTCAACGTTTACTGATAGATATTATAATTAAATTTCTTTTTAAATTTATTTCAATTACCGCCTTTTCATTTCCCTTTTTGAACCGAAATTAAGACGATATCAGCGTATGTCTAAGTTTTTAATAGATCAAGAAATATTACCGCAGTTAACAAGCGATTCGAAGAAATCGACCAGGGGTCAGGGTAAGATATCCGTGGCAAGGAAATCAATATATTACAGAGAACGGAATAGAAGTGCCGAGGAGCGGTGAAAGTAACAATACGACACAGAGGATAACCAGATATATATGCAGACAGACAGACAAACAAATTACCCATAGACGATTATCTTTAATGGCAAAGGCAAATAAAACGATTAAAGTGCTTCCGACATAGGATGTAGGTACTTCTAAAGAACTAGGAGTAGAAAGCGTATAGGGATAGAAAGCATGAACAGATTACTTTAGCAACTGATTGGTTCCACTTTTCTCTGATTTACCTTATGGGTTCTATAATTTCCTATTGATTTCGTACATTTTAAATTGAGTTCCATAGGTGTACGTACGATAGTTGATAGGACTCGAATCTATATGTTTTGATGGGCAAACCAAACAGTTAATATGTATGTGTATTGTACAATATTAATCATTTGCTGTTTGTTATCGTGTTTTTTCGAATTCAAATTATACCTGCATTTTTAAATGTATACTTATGAATGTGATTTTACCCAAAAACCAAAGCAACTACAAACATATAATCGTACATCCAGAGACCCATTTAAATGATGTATTCAAGAACTAAGCCGATAAAGTATGCAAATAATCGAATAGATCGAAAGCCACATAACATATGTAGTTTGTGTAGCATATGCTTGGGGTGAAGATCTATCGATCTCACTAACCGTATCTCTTCTCACTTCAATACGCTATAAGAAAAATACCCGAACTAATGCTACACATTTGAATATACTCGTACTCACTAAGAGAACATACTCGTACTCGTACTCGTAACGTAAGCCGGGATCTGAGGATCTATGATCCGAGGACGAAAGCTTAACGTCTTACCTAATCGAATCGAATAGAGCCTAGAGCCTAGAGTTACTGGCATCTCTCAGCAGTGCTGCATACGTATATATGTATTCCGTGCATGTTTACCAAACGAAACTCAATAAACTAACACATTAAACCGATCGACCCGTCTTCTGATCTTACTTCCCTGAATTCGGGGACTTATCGCTATGGGAAATGTGTGAAACTGGGGGAGGCGATTATGCAATGCCCCAAAAAAGCGTCGCTAGATAAGACCGACCGCCGGTTGCGGAAGATGAGCGGAGAGACAACGACAAGAGCCCCGGAGATAAAGTTGTTTACAGGAATCCGAGCACAAAGGCAAACAGCCACGGCAATAAAGCAATGAGACAACCCCAGCTGCAAGCTAATTAAAGTTGCGACAAAACGAAAGCCACTCTCCAGTTGTCCGCCAGTTCTCCACGGAGTTGCACTAGCTTGGAGTGTTTGTAATCCCAGGCATCGTCCCGAGAGACAGACAAGTAAGAAGGCTAAGTAAAGTATAGACTATTAAATACCCGGTTCTCAGTTTTAGAAAATATTTCAAAACTTTAAACACCTGAAAGAGTATTTTGTTTGATACAAACGTAATAATAATCCAAATATGGAGTGCCATACCTCGTTGAGCTCGTAATTGAATTCCCAATCGATTGGCACTTAAACTAGAAAAAAAAATTTTTTCATTTTTTTTTAATTTTAAAATTTAAAAAAATATATATTTTTTAAATCGACTGGATAGTGGTGGGAACTGTTCAAAACAGATACAGCGAAAAAACTCCAAATTGTGCCAAAAACGAAGATCCTGATTTTTCAGTTTTCTTAAAAGAAACCTCTTTACAGCTTTTACATCCATTTAAAACTTAGGAAACAACTGCATCTTCTTGAAGAAAATAAAATGTATTTTTACTTTATTTATTATTATGAATTTATTTTGAATTCAGGTTGTTCACAAAAACTGTATACCCTTGTCCTGCACAATCACCGGATAGCACAAGGCAAATATGTCCTGCAATGAGAAAACAGCGCTGCTGGCAACGCAACAAGGACATCAGCAGCGGCAGCAACAGCACATCATTGTCGTGCCTGCGACGCGGAAGGATCCAAAGGATTATGAGCCCATTTTCACAACTACTGAGTAAACGCTTTCCGTCGCATTTCATTAAAAAATAACTTCGTTACACAGCGCCCACCGCCCCTCTCAACTCTTTCGCAGTTATTCCAACGGTCTGACACTGGAGGAGTTGCTGCCCTTCGCTCTGGATCCCTGGTGGCAGAATGTGCGGCGCCTCAGCTGCGGGGTCCTGGCACTGGCCTTCCTGCTGACCCTGATTGCCGGGCTCGTTATGGCCTATTCCGGCAGTGTCTGCCAGCCAAATAGAGCAATTAGCGGAAACGCCACCACGACGACGATGGCCACGCCATTATCCTTGGCTTCCAACGGCTCGCAGCTGCTGATGGCCAGTTTATAACGGCCGCAGGCCAATCTCGGTGACATTTCCGAGATGCTGCAATCCCCCATGTGGAATTGCATCAGCCGCATCGGCACGCACTATTTGCATTTCTTTGGCTTGCCGGCAATGGGTGCATTTGCATGCACTTTTCCTCCCCAGTTGCTAACTGAGCGATAAGCGATGCACCGCGGAACCGATTGATTGCGGGACAATTGAGCTGATTAATCTAATTGTTTTTCGAGTAATAAATGTGGACACCTTTGGAAATGTGGTAATCAAAAAGGAATGGACCTTAGTCAGTATTCTGGCAGTTTATAAATATTACAGTTAAGTAATAAAATAATACACAAAATGTTTAATTTATTTTAGTTTATTTAAAGATAGTTAATGAAAATCAAAATGTAATCTTAAGTTTTTAATATAATTACTTTACTTAAGGTTTTTTGACCCACATGTAATCATTTCTTAAAACAAAAATAATTTGTTTCACTAGAAAAACTAGATCGTCTACCAAACTAACTTAACAAATATTCCATTTACTAAAATATAAGAAATCTATAGTAATATTTGTTTTATGGAAATAATTAACCGTTAGTTTAGTTCTACAGGATTTGAATTTGTAAAATAACCACAATTTTACATAATGCTAATGGCCGTTACTACATTTTGACTAACTACATGGCACAGTGGCGCCACCTGGGCCTCGCCAAACAGTGTTGGCTAACGGCCGTGCTCTCGATTGTTCTATCAATTAATCGATTATTTGTTGCACTTGTTGTTGTTTACGCAAATTGTTTACGGAAACTATTTATTTATTTACCGCTGGTGGAGTGATTTTTTCGCCATGGATTTCGACAGTCCCGAGGAGAAGGAGTTTCCCGGGCTGTACGCCTCGGAGGCGGCGGATGCCAGGTCGAAGAAGAGCAAGGAGGAGAGCGACTGTGAGTGGGCGCTCAACAGGCGTGGGTGTGAAAATGGGGAAAAATCAATGCGTTCAACTTTCCTTCGCAGTCAGCGAGGATCACGACCACAGCAAGAAGGACCTGTTGATCGGCCGGCGCAAGGACAAGAAGGATAAGGGCAAGGATCGGGGCTACGCCGCCCTGGGGGGCGAGAGCTCGCCGGAGGAGGAGCTGGACACCAAGTGGGTGAAGCCCAAACCTTATGCAGACACAAGTAATCCCCTTTTCTGTTGTGCCCCCCAGGAGTCCTTCCAAGTCGAAGAAGTCGAAGACCTTTAAGTTCGTTAGCTCCAAGAGCAAGGAGAAGCGCGAAAAGTCGCGCGACAAGTCCGAAAAGGATTCCAAGCACGCTGAGGAGGAGCCTGGCCCCTCCCACAAGGCCAAGGAGAAGGAGAAAGACAAGGAGCGCGACGAGCCGAAGAAGAAGGACAAAAAGGCCGATAAGAAAGACAAAAAGGACAAAAAGAGCAAGCAACTGTCGCAGCAGCAGGACGACACCTCCGCCGCAGAGGAGGTGCTGGCCCTCGGATATCCCGTCTTCGGGGTGTCCGTTAGCTTGGCCACCGAAAGATCCCGCTGCCACGACGGCGTGGACATACCACTGGTTGTGCGCGACTGCATCGACTTCCTGCAGGATCACCTGAAGTGCGAGCAGATCTACAAGATTGAGCCCATCAAGACGCGTCTGATGCACTACAAGCGGTTGTACAACAACCGGGAGCACGACTCCGCCGTCGATGAGCTCAACCTGCCCACCGCCTGCAGCCTGCTGAAGCTCTTCCTGCGCGAGTTGCCGGAGCCGCTGCTGACCACCGATCTGGTGGCCCGCTTCGAGGAGGTGGCCTCCCATCCGAAGGTGACCACGCAGCAGGCAGAGCTGCAGCAGCTGCTCGAGCAATTGCCCAAGTGCAACCGCACTCTGTTGGCGTGGGTGCTGCTCCACTTCGACGCGGTGATCCAGCAGGAACGGCACAACAAGCTCAACGCTCAGTCGCTGGCCATGCTGCTCAGTCCGACCCTGCAGATGTCCCACCGCCTAATGGTGGCTCTGCTCTGTCACTGCAACAACTTGTTCGCCGACGTCCAGCTGATAAAGTGAGCAAACACCAGCTAGCCGCCGGCTAATAGCTGGATGTCAGTGGTAGGAAATATCCGAGTAGGCTTTATGGGTACCTATTTTTGGTTCTTCTCACCTTGTCAAGGCAAAATACTCTTTCTAATGGCTTCCTTATAAATGTTGACTTTGGGCGAAGTTTCATTTGAATCCATAATCTTGTTTGTTCCTTAATTCAAAGTCATATTAAGGTACATATCTTAATATCTAAAGTAAAAGATACCTATAACAACTCAGATAATTTCCACCACTGTTACCTGTAGATAAGATTATGACCGTAAAAGTCGCTGAATTTAGTCGTTTATTTCTCTGTCGAGGATGAGCACGATACCCCGCAAACAGAAGCGTTTACCGCGACTTGTTAGCTTCCTAATCAGGCAGAAATACAGTAATTTAAACAACGCTATCGCCTTACTAATGGTTATCTTCTAGGTATGTGCCACCGCTAACATCGGCCAGCCCCAAGCTTCCGGATACGCCGGAGGACATTCAGACGGAGTTGCGCAAGCAGGACAGCCTCCTAAACCAAATCCACAGCGAGATGAACGCCGGGTTCATTACCAAGAAACGCGAGGAACAGCTCTGGGAAGTACAGCGTATAATTACGCAGCTCAAGCGAAAGTTACGCACTTTTGAGAAGAAGCAGGAGAAGTCCGTGGAAGAGTTGGACAACAGCAGCAGTGCTCCGCCCTCGGTCGTGAGTGAGGACACCACGGATTCCAAGCCAACAGTCGTCCCAGTCGCATCCACTAGCAGCAGTATTCCCGTCGAGGAACCATCGACGGAGGAGCGACCCTCCAAAGACCCCCCTATCGAGTTTTCCATTGATCCCGCAACTGGCTTCATTTTGTTGCCAAAGTCAAATCCGCACCGCGAAAATTTGCTGCGCCTCCAAATCGAATACGACGAGTTGATGGACTGGCAGAACGAACTAAAGTCCCGCATCGTCGCCGAGCGCAACGAGGTCTACAGGCTCAAGCAGTTGTACGAGCAGCAGTCAATAAACAGTCAAATGGCCGCCTTGGCCACCGGATCACAGGCACCGCCGGAGTCCGAATACGAGCGAATAATCGAGCACTACACTCGCGAAAATGCGCTGCTGGAGCACAAGAAAAATATGCTGGGCATGGAGCTAAAGGAGGAACGACGGGCATGCATAGCCCTGCAAGTGGAGCTGCGATTGCAGCAGTTTTAAATGTATTAATTAATGTATTAATGTATTACCAGGATGGGTCAATTTGCGGGATATAACTGTGATCTTATCCCAGAAACTAAAAGCTCCTTTCCAAAAAAACAAAACAAAGACTTTACCAGGCAATCATTTAAGGGTTTTGATAATATTTCCTTCTGTTTCATCTAATATTAAACTTTATCGGCTATCAAATCATAAATTTTTCAACAAAATTGCATAGATATTTAATCTAAAATGAAAAAGCTTGGAATGTTTTTTGAAAATATATCTGCTTTTCTAGGCAGTCATCATTTTATCAACATCTTGGACTGAATCAATATCGAAAAAAATACGAATATTTACAAAAATGTCTTTAATAGTTTCAAACTGTTTAGATATAAAAGATAACCTAAATAAAAAGAGGGTATTCAGAAATGTACAAGAATAAGTAATTTCAGATATTTTTACTAATTATTTATTTACAATTTTGACAAAGTACAGTTTTCATGACAAAAGTCTTTTGTTAATTTGG
This sequence comes from Drosophila prostipennis, assembly GCA_037075205.1. Classification (NCBI taxonomy): domain Eukaryota; kingdom Metazoa; phylum Arthropoda; class Insecta; order Diptera; family Drosophilidae; genus Drosophila; species Drosophila prostipennis. Next base: position 23,343 of record JBAMCJ010006145.1, read on the forward strand.
AAATGACCGAGTTAGTTATAAAATCGACCCACCAAAACGTATGTACATATATAGGTTAACCAATTTTAAATCTCAATGTCTAAATACGATCAAATGCTTTGTTTAAATTAAAGTTAATTGTTGAAATGGCGCAAAGCCTCAAAATATCTTGTTTTATTACCTTACCTCTTTACGGAGATAAGCCCGTCTAAGCTTTTTGTAACAGCGGATAATGCAATAGCGCTTATTTGTGCCAGACTATTAATATTCGATTTTCTAAATCGGTCTGATGACTTAATTCCAAATCGAGAAATTCAGAACACAGATTAGAAGATCAGGGTGCTGTTTATACATAGACGACGGATTGGCTATTCGCTGGGGTAAAGCGGAAATGAAATCATCGCTTATTACGTCGCACCGTCATTGTGATGGTCAAGGAACTCAGTTTAACTTTGCGTGTTACGATTACTTTATTTAATATTTATTATTTATAATTTTAGAATACATTATCATTATGCATTACGTTCGGGGGCGTGTTCTGTATTCCGCTGAAGTACAACTTAAAAATATCACACACAAATACCACGCGAGAAAGAAGAGTCCTCCAGAATGCCAAGCCGCGTCCACTCGTTCTCCTTCATGATTAAGTTATTTTCGCTGGACTACAGATCAATGGATCCATAGCTCTACGGACACTCCTTGTCGCTGATCTTTTGATAGTCTGAGAAAGTGAATAAAAGAGGTTTTGATTATAGAATGATTGGGAGATAAATCTAATGGCTGGTGTGTAATTTAAAAAATTTGTAGCTAGTCTGCTAGTTAAACTATTTAGGTTTAAAATAGTGTTCTTAACTCACTTGCATTCTGCAGGCAATTCTCCGTCTTCATCACGCACAGATTGCGATATGTCTTGGTGGAGCCCTTGTCGTCCGCGGCACACATCCATCCGTACTCCTGCGTGTCGCACTCCATGACGCACTTGGTGCTGGGATCGGGCAGGCCGAGGCACTGGACCAGCGAGAGGGCAAGCAGCGCCACTATAAATAGACGGAGACATCAGAGCCAATTAGTTAGGCAGGAGGCGTGCGAAAAGAATCACTGCCCGTCAACCGGGCCCGCATACAAAGTGCCCTGATCAGCCCATCACCCATGATATCACCCACATCCACATCCACATCCCCACTACTTCGCCAATGTACGCCCATTGATTCTCCGCGACGCCAGAGCGTCTGGCGATGCCAGCGGTTCTATGGATGTTGGGGGGTTGGTTCCCCGATCCGCAGCATTTGGAATCAGGAATTAGCGCTGCATGCCTAATTAGCCTTGTCGGCACGCAATGGAACCAAATCCGCGAAACTGCGTTGCTGGGGTGTCTAATCTAATGACTCAATCAAAGTATGAAATTTTCCATTCATAAGTTTCGCGATTGCATATGAATGAAGTTCGTTCGGCTTGTAAAAAACGGTTCTATTGTTCCTTGAGTTTTCTCTCCTTACATTTGCTACAGTTAAAGCCACCATTCATTAGTGGGTCACATTCTTGCTGCTCTGACGCAGAGCCTCTAATCACTACGTTTTGAATTTACAATATTTATATTAAATGCATGAGTCAGCAATATGGTATACATTTATAAAGAAAAATATGAGCTCAAATAGATTTATTTACAATGGAGTTGTTAAACACAACTCCTGTATATACATAAATATGTAAAAAATAAAAAAACTGTTGAATTAAAATCACATTTGTATACCTACTCCTATAATCATTTTGTATGGGAAAACCCCAATAATAATACATACTTTAAAGAGAATATAATGCTTTCGAGGAGAATCTATAATTATACAATTAAAATTTTGTTGACCTGTACAGTCAAATTTAAATTCTTGTGTTAAATAAACTGCAATTTCATTTGGTTTACCCAATTTTCTCGGAAAACGGATCGTAAAGATTTTGTTTATTTATCATGAAAATATTTGGAATTTCTTCAAATAGCAAATAAATAAATTTCCAGGAAAATTAAACATTTTTATTGACTTAAACATTTTTTTAGCATCATTATTTTCAGTTATTTAGATGGTCTAAAATCTAGTTGTTTACTTTTCAGTCTCCCTTTCGTCGTAAATAGATTAAAATATTTAAAAATACATATTATACGTACATGCCAAGAATACTGCAGACAGCTTCATGTTGTTACTAGTTATTTTAGATTTCCGATAGGCTGGAGAACTTCGCACTTTATGGATGGAGCACACTTTGCACAACCGTATTTGCTTTGGGCGAACTTTGCGTGTCAGACGAATTAATTATGCCGTGCCTGCGCTTGGTTTCTAGCTGATTAAAAGTGTTTTACGATTTCACGATTTATATATATTCAATGGAATATATATAATGGTCGCCTGATTTGGGGCTTGTCACTGAACTTCAGACACGTGTGTGGGCCAGTGTTTTGGTTCTTGATGCGTTATTAGATTAATTCGCGCACGATTCTGATTCCGATTCAAATTCAGAATTGAGAATTGAGAATTGTCAAGTGTCGAGTGTGAGTTTTGAATTCAGAACTGAATACCGTTCCGATCCGATCCGACTCTCTCTATCGACGAGGCCGCACAGCACGCGTCCAAATGCGAACTGAAACTAAAGCGCCGACCGAAGATATCCTCAAGCCAGAAGCAGAAGCAGAAGTCGAGTGGGCTAGTCGATGACTGATTGATGGCTTGGCGGCTGGACGTTGTCCGCTGGGATTGGATTGGGATGTGGATGTGCCGACCGCTGTTAGACACTGGACACTGGGATGGCGATGATGTTGCAGATACTCGACTGCAGAGAGAGCACTTTGATTTTGATTTTTAATTTTAGTTTCCGAGCCGAGAGTCAAGAGTCGAGAGTCGAGAGTCTGGGTTTGAGTTTGAGTTCGTTCGGCTATGCTTTATGGTTTTCGGTTTTTGGGCAGGAGTTGGGTCCCGGGTTCGACAATCAATCAATCAGGGCCTGTCCGTCCGACCGGCTATCTGTATCTGTATCTATGTATCGCGGTATCCGTATCTGTATCTGTATCTGCGGCTGTCGTCTGCCGTCGTAGCGCACGAATGATGACCGACCACACAGTGCCTGTTAGTTTTATAGAATTTTTTCATGCTAAAAAGATTTACGCTCGTGTCGTCGTCTTCAATTTTCTTTTTGTTTCTCCGCACATTTCGCCTGTAGTTGATTTCTGCTTTCTGATTGTTTTATTGTGTTTTTTCCTTGGGCATTGGGTTTTTGGTATTGGGTATTGGGTGTTGCTGTGGCTGCTGGCTGCTGTTGCTTTTGCCTTTGCTGTTAGCTGGGCTGGAATATGCCAGATGAAACGGGGCAGGGCAGGGCAGGGCTCCGAAATCGGATGGGTAGATGGGTAGATCGGTGGATCGGTGGATCGGTCGGGTCGGTCGTTTGATCGATAACTCTACAGGCAGGTCACGTTGTCGTGGTCCAACTTGTTGTTGCCGCCGGGGTTTTTGAGTTTGAATTATTCATGTATTTATGCAGTCACTAAAAAGTCGCCTCCTCCTCATCGCCGACCGCTGTCAATTGGTTCACGTTCACGTACCGCTCAATACTGAGATGCTCGGGATGCCTCGAAAATCTTTGAAAATTTCGTCAGCATTTCCGAACCGACTCGGCACACGCTTATCGGAGAGCTATGCCCATTTTATAGAGCGGGAGAGCCAGGTCGAAATACGAAATAAATAAAAAGCAGGGCAAAAAATATGAAATTTGTTTCACTTTGCGACGGCCACGAGTTCACTCCACTCGGCAATGTCTATGAATTTTCTTTGATCATGCTGCCCCCAGATACGTATATTATAGTGATTTTTATTTATGGATTCGCGACACTTTCGATTTAGCATTTTCATAAAGATTTTTGGATTTTTCAGACTTATCAGCGGCGTGCGATTATCTCACAACTCATTCAGTCACCTTCGCCCTCGCCTCGCCTCGAAGATTGTTATCAATTGACGGTGATTTCCATGGGGTATTACCTACCAAATGTAAACAATGGCTGGGTAAACAAATGAAGTCACTGCTAAAAGAATTAAGAGCATTCTTACCTATTTGAATTCTCAGTTTATCAGTTTACCACAATGAATCCCCACATTCCAGGCAAAACAAGTCCAGCTTTTCATTTCGGTTTTATGCTAGTGCGCCTAAGGCAAGTCTACTTAGGAGGTGTTTTATTATAAAAATTGTGCACTGTAGGAAGCAATCGAAAGTCAAACTTGAAGTCTACGAGAATTGGTACATTGGTCTAGCTTATATCTATTATTGTTCTAAAGAGAAGTCATTCTAGGTGGTGAACTAATTAGAGTCTAATTAAATTCTACGAAATTAGCTGAGGGTACTAAGTTAAATAAGTCTAGTTAAGCCATCTAAATTAGGTCTGCAAGAGCAGGGCTACGCCGGCCAGAATCCATTTGCCCGGCTTGTCTTTGGTCTTCAGATTCAAGTTGGACACATAGGTGGTGGGGCCTCGAGTGCGGGTCTTGTAGACCGGGCACTCGTACATGTTCCGCAGATCTTGCTTATCTTGGGTGATTGCCTGCAGTACATAGACGAGGTTATATGAAATCGGAATCGCATTAAGTGGGACAATAGAGTTGGAATCTAGTTTTCGAATTTATGCCAACATGCGCGCAGCATTGAGACGCCACAGATCCGTTCTCGATTCGCCGATTTTAGCATTTGCCCGCTTGCGATTTGCATTACAAACTCACCCGAATATTGATCACCGGCATTGAGGGGTAGAGCTCTTTCAGGCGCGACTCCATGATGATTCCCTGCTGGATGTCCCACCTGGCGCCCTCCATGAAGATCCCATGCACGCAGCAGCCGTCGCGCGGGGCCGTCCTATAATTATAAGATCTTGTCAGATATCGAATGTAGCCATAGCCACAGCTGCATAGCCATAGCCATAGCCCAAAGTCAATTAGAGGGGCGGGTGTCGATGCTAATCTCCATGCAAAAGTACATATTAATTCCGACTACGACGCGCCGGAGCCGCGTTACTCCATTGTTTGCCCGGCAGCGACGCCATGTGAAACGTGGCTGGCGGGGCGCCACTTAATAGGCAATCAGCTCATCAGCCCATCAGTAAATAGACAATTGTAAATTACGGGCTATTAATAAGTCTCGCATATTTATATTCCAGTGCTGGTTTAAAATTAGCTCTTATGAAATAGCATTGTGGCTATTTTTAGACCGACTCCAAGCCGCTCGCTGGCCATTGGCCGCAGCTGGATTTTTTTACAACACGAAATGAAGCGTTGATTACATGCCACAGCATTACATTATGCGACGGAGAATCGCGATCCCTGTGAGGCAGATAGGGCCAGGCAAAGCATGAGATTATCTTTCAGAAAAAATCACACTTGTGAACTTATTCAAAAAATCTTTTCTTTCCCATACCATACATCATTCTAATTTGATTATTTGATCAAGAAAATATTACAGAAAAAGTTGATAACTGAATACAGAGAGAATTATTGGCTTGGAATAGCACGTTCCTTAAATGGATTTAAAGTAACTCATTTTAAATACATATTTTATATGTTATTTATGATCCTAACTCATCAAAGGTATAAACAGTTAGATATACTTTGGTTCTAAATGCCATTTTTGTGGGTTTTCTTGGGTTTTATAAATTTTTTCCGATTATATAATATGCTAAAATTATTTATAAACTTTCTTAAATGTTTACAATACGAACTGTGAGCATTAAAAGATGTTTTAATTCTTGGAATCTGTGACAGTTGCGATTCTGAGATCGATGCACAGCATCATTTGCTTATGGGAGTGTAAACATTCCCGGGAAGGGGTCATCTCAAGAGTCAATTAAGTATTTGCGTGTCAATGAGAGAGGTACTCACGTAAATTCCTCCTTCTGCTTTTTGGTCACGTCACATTGGAGGCACATCTTGTCCAGAGGCAGATCATTCCTACGGGCAGTGCTCTGCATGATCGCCGTGAGCAGGGATTGCGGATTGAAGAATCCCGCCAGCCAGACGCAAGAGGGTAGCTATAATAAGGGGTTGTTAGGTGACGTTTAGAACCGGAGATATACGACCACTCACCACAAAATCAGTGGACCAGGTCTCCAGTTCGCGCAGACGCAGGCACAGATCGATGAACCAATTGTTGAGACCCAAGAGCGAAGGATACGCACGTTGCGTCCAAATGGGCGGCACTTGATCCAAAAACAGTGAATTCTCCAGCACCTCCATGTCCGACGTAATGGTCAATTCACCCTTTAAGCCCAAGTCCAACTCCTTCAGGCTGCGCTTCATCTCGCTGGTGAGGAAGTTCATCCGCTCGCACTCCTGAAAGGCCACTATCACATACGGCGTGCGCTCCTCCACCTTGTTCATGATCTCGACCATGTTGAACTCCTCGGGCAGCTTTTCGATGATCTCATCGACGATCTGTTTGACCTTGTCCTCGCGCGTCACCGTTGCCCCTCCGCCGGCTCCGGCGTCCCGTGGCTGCATCTCGAATACGGTGCGGAAGATGTTCTCCGCCCGGGTGGTGAGAAACCCGATCTCCGCGTTGGGATGCAATCCGTATAGGTATGGCGACTCCGCCGGCATCATTTCGTCCACGTAGGTGTGATAGCCCAGGTAGTCGGTGTTGGGCGGTGCGGGAAATGAGGGCGCCAGAAAGAGCTCGCCGTCCACCAGATCCGGCTGCATGTACTCCTCCAGGTAGGTGATGCACAGCCTCCGGTCCCAGTCGTCCGTGATGTGACCCCCGTACATGATCTCGCCGAATAGATAGCGCAGATCCTCCCACGGCACCTTGGCATTGGCCTCGAGATAGTTATACAGTACCGACACACTGATGTTCAGATCGCCCACGTTGAAGGGATAGATCTTGTTCCAGCCCTGCGGACCGAACTTCCGGCGCTCTGCGACCACGGCGTGGAAATAGCAGAGCGAGAACAGGATGGCCTTGAACTCGGCCTCCTTGCCCGACATCTCCAGTGTTTCTTGCGTAAAGTTATCCAGGGCCTTGTGCAAATTCGCCAACATTCCAGTGGGAGGCTCATTGGTGATCTTAATCGATGATTCCAAGATGCCCTGAAATCAAAGGGAAAATCTAGGTGAGTTTTGCAAAATTTCGATATTCCATCGTATTTATTATGATGTGCATCTGAATTTTTTTAAATTTTAAGTTCTATTTTAGAAGCTGATCTCATGTTTTAACATTCCATTTCGCATTTCCTAGTAAATTACGGTATTGTTTTTGGGTTTTTAAAGATCATATTACTGCTAAGGAATTTTGTATGGCTCATTTTCGAAAAATTCCCAAAAACTATATTTAAAGTTCTTGTGAATTTTTATTAACTGTTTTGATTATAGCGGTCTTAAAATCAGTAAGTTCTCTGTATTCATCGTACACAAATTTTACATTAAATTTCAATGAATCATACAATTTTTTATTTTGAAGATTAAACTATAATATTGCGTTCTCCAACTTAATATCACATTGTTATTGAGGATTGGTGGATGTATAAAGGTACAAACCTGTGGTATTATGTGAGCCGAAGGTGTCGAGGCCGGCTCAGCACTCAGGAACATGCGATAGTCCGGATGCGAATCCTCTGCGTAGTACTCCAGTTTCTTTTCCAGCACCGGCAGCCACTTTCTAACCAGATGGATGTTCTGCAAAACCACCCAGTGGCCATGCTTGGCGGCCGTGTCCATGGCTGCCTCCGCAATGGCTTCCTGGCCCTGTCCCAAAGACACATTATGGAAATTACCCAGATCCATGCTGAAGCCCATTTGTTTGCCCAAAGCCTCCACATCCTTGAGGGGATTTACACCAGGCGAGAGGATGAAGAATATCGGAGTTGAGGGACTCGCCTCCTCGTAGGACTTGGCAAACTCCATAGCCCGACTTTCCACATACTTCGATCCCAGCTTCTCTTCAATAAAGTCGCTGTTTGAAAGTAATCCATATATCTAACCATTATTATATAGTTTAGAGACTGTACTCACGCCAAAGCGTAGGTCATGCGATCTGGCCTCAAGGCCCTGATCATGCAAAGTCGTTGGAGAGCTGTTTTGTTCTTCCATTCCTGCGGGAACTTCTCCTTCTCCGGCAGCTCCGATTCGACCAGCTTCTTCCAGCGCTTCGAGGAGGTCTCGATGTCGCGGTCCAAGTTCCTGAATTCATCTTTGGACGCTAGACTGCATATTCCGCCCCACGATTGATTGGTCAGAAAGTCCACAGGACTTGTCACATGTGGCTTGATCGGGAAGCGGAGCAAGAAGTCCAGTTCCGCCGATGTAACCTCCTCGTTCATAAGAAGAATCTTGGAATAGAGAATTGGAGGAAACCATTAGGTTGGCTTAGTAAAGTGTTGAGGGGACTGCTTACCTGAAATGTCATTTGCGAGGCGAAGATGAGCTTGTCGCATTCGAAAAGACCACGCGAAGTGTACTGAAACACCGAATACGTTATACAATCGATCAAATTGGAAACACGCAAATCCAAAGTTTCGCCCGGTTCAGCCTTGGCTATGGCCTTTTGGAACACTACACTAAAAGCCTATAGATAGAGGTTATTAAAACGATGTTATCCCAATAAAGGTGTTAAACCACCCACCTTCAGTGAAAACTGATAGATCGGATTGATAGTGTTTAGTTCGTTAAGTATGAAATATAGCAAACTGGCTCTGGCCGCCGCCGGTCGGTAGTATTCACGGGCCTTGTCGATCTCCTTGGATGTTATCTTCGCCTCGGCCACCTTCTGTTCGATCTCCGAAGCCGTGCTCTTCGTGGTCTCCAGGTTCTCGACCAGCGCCGTGTCACCTAAAATATTCTCACCCGCCGACGAAAGGCGCGACAGCAGATCGTCCTCCAGTTTCTTCAGCATTATCTTAAAGTCGTTCTGTTGCTTGGTGAGATCGGCCTTCAACTCCTCCAGATCGGGACGCTCGGCCTTGACCACTTCCGCCAGCAGTTGGTCCTCCAAGCCGTCGCGTGTAACCGTGAAGTTAATAAGTGTAGTTTGTGCTTGCATCTCTGGCTTGTAGTGCGGATTAGCTAGTTTTGTGTGCAGGATCAGACGGAAGTTGGAGTTGTATTCGATCTCCTTGTCTCCAATTTTGATAGCTCTAAAGAGGAAATGATAGAAGATTAGTTTTAGGATTACATCTACGACCAACCCCACTTACTTTCCCTTCTTAATCAGATTTCGACCCAGCAGAGAGTCCAGCACTGGGTCCAAGTTCTCATCGATATTCTCGATCAGCACATTGCAGCCCGCGTTGATGGACTTCTCGATGATGTCCAGATAGCTTCGCTGACCCAGACGAATCACCTTCAGGTCCTCGCCATACTTCTGCTTGATCCATTTGACCCCCTGCAACTGGGGATCGATCATCAGCGGCCATCGATCCGAGTTGGACAAGATCGTGGCATTCTCAATGGACATGCGGTCACTGGGCAAACCCTCGTTCGTCCAAATGGCTATGGTGGTGTCGTCGGTCAGCAGCGAAAGGGGATCGAGATTCTCCGTTGTGGGTATGGGCGGATCAATGCTCTTCAAAAAGGGTGTCCACATCTTGAGTAGAAGGTCGATGCGGAATCCTTTCGTAAAACAGCCGACATAGGAAATAAAGGCGGTAATGAGTAGAATATCGCCGGGCAACGTAATGCCCTGCTTGACGAAGCTGTTAGGGGGGAGAAATCAGAGTTACTCAGTGGGGTAGTTGTAAGCCATAACCTTTAAAGATACCCACTTGTTGACAGCCTCGGCCCATCGCACGTTCTCACTGGCCAGACCGCCCACCAGGCGATTGGCCAGGGCAATGGTGGCTTGGGTGGCATCCGCCTCCTGTTGGCAACGCAACTTGTCCGCGGTGGCCTTCTCAAAGTCCGCCGTCAACTTGGCCAGCTGCTCCTCGAGGCCCTAAAACGGTAAGGAGTAGAGTGTTACAAGAGATCCTCGTAGTTCTCTCTAACCAAACTCACCATAACTTTCCGCTTGATGCCAGCCAGCTTGTCTTGGGCGGCAGCCAGTTCAGCATTGGCCGCCGCCAGGGCCTTCCGTTTGGGCTCCACGTCGCAGTAGACCTCGTAGAACTTGATGATATTGATGACCCAGGCACACAGACCGGCCGCCGCTCCCGACTTGGAGCGCACGAACTCGGGCTCGAACTCCGGATCCTTGAGGTACGGCTGGATGGCCTTGGTGATTTCCGGATGGATGTTCTCCTTGTCGTAGTTGATCAGCGAGTCCAGGAACGTGTCCACCTTGGCCATGGCGATTTTGGCCGCCTTCCAGGAGCGATCCTTGGGCACCTTGCCGCCCTGGGAGAGCAGCACCATCACAGCGGCTGTGACATTCGTAACTGCACCTGGCGGCGAACCGAAGCTCTTGAGCTCGGTCAGATTGGCCTTATTCAGGGTGTTCAGCGCATCCTGGGCGGCCATCAAGGCTGGCTCCGCCTTGAGGAGATCCTCCTCGCAGTCGCGCTGCTTCTTGCTGACTTCGTCGGCTATCAAAGCAACCTTCATTTCCTCCTCGTCGGCCACGGCTTTCTCCGTTTGCACCTTCTCCGTCTCGATGCCCACAATCTCGATCAGGGCGTCGGCCGCCTCGTTCTTCTCCTTCAGCTCGATCTCCTGGACGGCCAGCTTGACCTTCAGATCGGCCACCTGAAGGGCAGTGGATCGCAGCTTCTCCAGTCCGTTCTCCAGCCGCTCGATCTTGCTCTGCAGGTCCTCGTGCTTGTGGTTGAGCAACTTTATATACAGGTTGATCTGCTCGAGATAACTCTTGGGGGTAGTGTAGTTGTAGCGCCGCTCGTTCTGCAAATACACCTTGGATGTGGTGTTGACCGACGTGTGGACATAGGCCATAAACTTGGCCACCGAATCGCGATGGTTCTCCGGCAACACCTTGTTCTGGGCGAGGAAGTTCATGGCCACCGATATGAGTGCCTCCTGAGGCCATTCGTGGAACCAATTGATGGATGTGGCATTGATGATGGCGGGGAATTTTCTCGACCGGACGCGCAATGTTGAGCCCACTGGAGAAAAGCACAGAACTATCTTCAATTGCTTGCGAACACGGTCGATGAAAAATTTCCAGCAGTTCTCTCGCGTATCAACCAGTCCCGCTCCTTTAACCTCATTCCGCACACCAGCGATAATATTCTCGATTTCGTCATCCGGAAAAATATCGGGGATCTCGCCAGTTGCCAGCATATCGTTAATAAGAACAAGAAAATCCTCGCTAGGTATTTGGGCATCCGTCATTAGGAACATGATGCCCACATTCTTCAGTCCGGCCTTTAGGTAAAGTCCTGAAAATTCATTCTGCAATGGGTAAAACAAGATTATTGGATCCCTGGGATCAGCAAGTGCTGGGGATATAGGGATAAACCTTCAAGTCATTGACTCCGTAGCCCTTCTTCAGCTGTATCTGCACGACCTCCAAGCTGGATATGAATGCTGCCAAGCGCGCTAGAGATTGTTTCCCGCTGCCACCAACACCAACCAATAAGGCGCTGCCACGCGGTGATTCTAAAATGCGATTGATTCTGGAAATATTTTGGGTGCTTAGTGACAGAACCTATTATCATATTTTGATATCTCAAAACCCACCTGCATACGTGCATCATCGCATCCTCGAACAGCACCAGATTCATGGCAGCGACTAGATCATTATACGATGACATTGCTTCCTGAAGGAGTTTGTGAAGCTCAGGCCAACCCTTGATGGGCATGTACTTAGGATCACCAATTCCTCCAGCGAAATGACAGTAGATATTCGGCTTGTCGAATATAACGGATTCGTCAATTTCTTCGAACGACTTCTTGACAATGTCATGCTGCATTTTGGTAAAGCTATCGATGTCCTTATCGTCAGTTAGCTTATCCGAGTACACCCTCTGTGTCTCGTGCTGCCACAAGCGTATAAGATCTGTGGAGCCCGTCAAGCACTCTGTCGAACTGAACAGCAATCCCTGGAAGAGAAACGGGGGTAGGTAACTAACTAAGTTTAGTATTAAAGTGCTTCCCACTTACCTGAAAGACATTGCTGATGTCGCGCAGATTGAAGATGTAGTGCGACTTGATCGCCGTAGGCAGGAACACCTGTAGGCACTTGTTGTGCAGAGCGATCGTGGCCGCCACAATGTTGGGCGTCATTCGGGTGACGATCGGCGTGAATTTCTGCTCTGCGTTGGCAAAGTGCTGTGCCAGGATGGCCGAGTACATGACCGTAATGGACTCGGGACCCGGAAAACTCACAGCCAGGACGCAGAAGTGGCGCTGCAGGCGCGGATTGATCGTGAAACTGCCGGAGGTGGGATTCATGCAGGCCACATACTGACAGTTGTGGATGTCCTTGAGCGTCAGCTTGTTCCGGTCGTACCAGTGGCCGTAGTCCAGGTGCTGCCGCATCAGCGTATGGGGCTGGACCGTTCCGTAGGCATCCACCTCCGGCATATTGATGTCGTCCACGAAGTAGCAGAGCAGCTTGTTGCCGGGCGGTCCGTAGTTGCGACCCGCCTTCTTCTCCAGCGGCTTCTCCAGGATCTTTTGCAACATTTCGGACGTGGTGTAGTAATTGAATGGTATTGCAGTGACAGCGTAATTCTCAGAAAGCGATTGAAGCTTCTCGTTCACCAGTACGGTCTTGCCGCAGCCGGCATTCCCCACTAGCATCACCGGGTGCTTCTTATCCATCAGGAGATCTAGGAAAAAACGCAGGCGTATCGACTCGGAGGTGTGCACGATGACAGCCTGCAGCGGCAGGTCGCCGTCCAGCTCGAACTTGGGTATCTTCTCGGTCCAGGGGAGGAAGGTCTTGGTCTCGCTGTCCAGAAAGTAGTCGAAAACTGTTCCACCTTCATGGGGAATTCGGCATAAAACAGGGAGGAAGGTCGCATTCGTAGAGCTCATCATGGGTTAGGCCAAATACTCAACGGGGCGGGACTCACCTGGCGGGAACTTAACAGTTTTGAACTCATTTACCCACCATTTGCTGAACTCCACGCGGTAGTCAATGGCTTGATCCTGGAACATGGCCGACCCGAAGGCCCAAATACAGGCAAAAACAAAGTACAGTTCGTGCCATTCTTTTGGGCAGTCGGCAGGCGTGTTCGCTGGTATTAGAAAACAGTTTAGGAGATGGCACAGCATTTGAATGTGCGCCATTTCGGCGACAGGCGTGATCTTCTTGAAACGCACGCGAATCGTTTCCAATGAAGGCGGTATGTACTTATCGAATAACATGACCAAATTGGACTTTTCGGCTGGAATTTTACGCGTTTCAACCCAACTGGTAACATAGCTGCAAAAATATATCGATTAGTGGATTGTATCACGGAACTTTTAAGGCAATATATATTCAAGAAAAACAAATTTTTAAAATAGAATGGGTTCCAGCTATTTTCAGAGGAATGCAATGCAGTTTTAGAAGTCATATCAATGGTAATTTTGAATATTATAGAAACTATAGTGAGATTCCGATTCACAGTCAACACTTACGGATTCCAACCCAAGTCCTGGGGGTTTATGTACAGGATGCCAGCCCTGGATACGGTTGCCGGCGTTGCTGTTCTCAGGTTGGAGATCTCGAAGAGCAAACGCATCGAAGACGTCAACGCAATGCGTTCGTTGCTGGCCAATGTCAGGACCTTGTTGTCGTCCATCACGGTATTGAGACTCTCGATCCACATGGGATCGATGTCGCCGTCGAGCACGATCCACTTTGGTTGATCGCCCGTTATGTTTGCCTGATCCCGCATCAGTACCGAGAACAGGCCGTCTTTCCACTCGCGTGTCGCCGGGTTGATAATGCCGAAAAGTTCATCATTGGTCACAGCTTTTGGATTCAAGTCATTGAAAATGGGCTTCCGCTTGATGTTCTGGTAGGTGCGCAGCAGCGTCTTCCACACCTGGGTCTTCCCAGTGCCCGCATTGCCAACGATGAACACGGAGTGACGTACCTCCAACAGCTCCTCCAGCTGCACTACCTTCAGTATGAAATTGTCTTCTGGTTGTAGTAGGAGATCGGAGGCCGCTTGTTTTACGGTGCGTTCAAAATCCTGATCACGTTTGCGGGGCACATCCAGGGCGGGAAACAGGTCGCTGATAAGCCCCATGAACACCGGCATGTCGTCAGTGATTATTTTCGGTATGTTGAAGTCACGGAGGGCGCGCATCAGCACCTCCTCCTCCGGACGGCCGGGATCGCCTCGCTGGAAGGAAAAACAGTTGTCACAGTCTTAGTTTAAGCACGATAATTTCTGCAGAGAGGTTTCTGTTTCTTACCTTAAGGGATCCCGCCACCACGAGCACAGATTTGATGGCCCTTAGGCCCCAATCATAGTGATCCTGCTTCGAGAGCAGTTCCTTGCAAAGCGTGTAAAGGGTGATGAACTTGCGGGCGAGGACTCGTGCATCCTGGAATCCCTCGGCCACCAGCATAATCTCACAGATGAGCTCGAAGTCCGGAACGACCATGGCGCAGGGTCGGAAAAGTGCTTTCAGATTTTCCGGCAACTCCGTGCGGCCCGCGTAGCCCGGATTCATGGTGATAAAAATGCCCACGGTGGGCACGCAACTGATCATCTCGCCCATAAAGTTGAACTTGTCCTTCTTGTCGCGAATAGCATCCTGTACGGACTTCACCTGAACGGCCACCACCGACAGGACCTCCACGGTGATGCGGTTGAATTCGTCGAAGCAGCCCCAGGCACCCGTTTGGGCCAGGCCCTTGTAGATATTTCCGCAGGACTGGTAGTCCATCTGCTCGGAGCAGTTGAAGACGTAGACCGATATGCCGATGGCTCGTCCCAGGTCCTTGGTGGTCTCGGTTTTTCCCGTTCCGGCTGGACCGGCTGGAGCTCCCCCCATCACCAGATGGAGGGACTGGGTCAGTGTAATGTAACAACGATCTGTGAGCGGCGTTATGACCAGGCGTGGCGTATTGCCCAAGTATTCGTGACAATACTGGAATTCAGCGTCGCAAATATTGGCAAAACAGTCCTTCTCCACATCGTCGAAGCGATGCCTCAACTGCGATTGCCACATAAACGCGGAGCCCGAATCCAATTTGGCCTGAATCATCTTGGCGACCACATCTCTAGAGTGCACATCAATGGTGCATATCGTCATTATCTTCTGACGATCGCCTTTGCTAAGCTCACCCAGCAGAAGCGTTATAAGCAGACTGAGCTGCGATATCTGTTTCTTGTAGTAGTCCTTGATGGCGTTATCATAGCCCTCCTCCAACCGGCTAAAGGCGATGTTCACCTCCGTGGACCACCATATCTGCGATCCGCAGAGGGACACCTGGGCAGGGTAGTCGAATAACCACTGATTGTAAGAGAAAAAAAATATATTTAATATATGGGAACAAAAAAATAAGTAAAAACTAAAAGAATACTATCCCTTTTGAAGCATGCTTATATCGAATTAGTTTCTCTTACGAGGACAAAAAACATTAGTTTTACTGACTTAATATAAGAATTTGACTAACCTGTTCCCGCTGCTTTTCCTCGTAGGCAATCACCGCCTCCATGACGTAGTGCCGCAAACTGGCACGCATCGCCGCCTGGATACGGTTCAGCCAGACCTCTACGGGTCCTCGGATGCTGGCCAACTCGTTGAACTCCACGTACTCACCATCCTTGGCGTACATTCCCGACGCCGTGTTGATCTCGTTGGACTCATCCCGATTGAACTTGAGGCGCGCAATCGAGTCAAAGAGCTTGGTCAAGTGCTTCGTGACCATTTCCGGCTGGATGCCGTTGCTCAACACGTCCAGCAGGTCGGCCGAGGACACAAAGTAGAAGCGAGGAAAAGCCAAGCGTTTCGTTTCCAAATACTCTGCCAATGCCTTTTCGCATAGCGTAAGCTCCTTCTGCAAATGCTCCAGGCGTTCGATTAGGCCGGAACGATTGGTGGACGCCACCACATTCGACGAGACGGACATCTCATCCATGAGGACGCGGAATTCGGCGTCAATGTTATCGAATCGATCCGAATCGACGGGAAGCTGTTTGCGTATGTCTTCCGAACTCATGAAGATACTCTCAAGATGGGTCCAAGTGCGTTGCACCTCAAACCATACGGTTATCACTTGATCGGCGATCATAAGCTTTTGTTGCCAAGTGGACACTTCTTCGAGGAAATGGGCGATGTACTTGGATGTTATTAGATTCTGTAGGCAAACCTGATTATCTTCAAGCGTCTCTATGAGTTCTTCCGATGCCTTCAGGAGGTTACAGCCAGTGCGCGGATGTAGCTCGTGGTCAAATTCCATGACCGTCCACGTTGAGTTCAGATCCCGCAGGATTTTCTCCATGGACATCTCCTTGACGGCCTTGTCGACGATGTTCTTCACCTCCTCCTCGCATTCGTGCAGATTCAGGCCCAACAGTTCGGCCAGCGTCGTTTCGTGGTCCATGATGAACTTGACCTATAAGAAGTTCACTTTTGAGTGCTACAAATCGCTGGAATGAACGGGGTGCAAGAGTCAACTACAGTGGGAACTACGGTTACGACTAAGGTTCTACGGTTCTTGAGACATGCGCTGGACTCGGCCAAGCCACTTACGGTCACTTCCTTGGGCAGGGCGGCCAGACTCTGCAATGAAATGGTATTTACAAGAACTGTACAGTTTGGGGCCGGGCACAGTATCCCGGAAATCAAGCGGAAAAGAAACGAGTTAGGAAAACAAAATGATTAAAACGGTATTGCTATACAAAAGAGCCTCCTTTCGGAGGGGGAAGCTCTAGTGCTGGGGGAAGTGGAGAAAGATTTACACGGATTATTTACATCAGGCCAAATAGCTGGGATTGGCGTAAGAGTTCAAAACAAGGGAATCATATTAAAGAGGGAAGCACAAAATAGACCTTGGTGGAGTTCATCAGCTGGTTCCAGTGACGCTCCCGAATGGCCGGATTCTGTAGCTCCCCGACGGCTCGGAGCGAGGTCAGCATATTCTTGACCGTCGACTCCAGATTGATGAAGGTGTCCCAGGGGCGCATCTCCTTGTCCAGCAGCCGGATGTCCTTGGCGAACTTTTTGCACTCAATGTCCATGTTCTCGACATCCACCTTGCGCCACGGCGTTGTCTTCCAATCGTCGATGCTGGTGGCCACGATATTGACGTAGTCCCAGAGTTGCTGCGCAAGTTCAAGGAGTTATTGGAACAATCGGGGGGGATTAGTACGGATTAGGTTAGCGATTAATGATTAAGGTTAGTAAATCACTTGCGGGGGAAAAAAGAAAAGCTCAAAGTTCCACATGTGGCATGCATAAATTTAGTACGAGTAGTAGATTAAACATGCACAGACAACAACGGGTAGATATAAAAGGAAGAGAATCGAAATTGGGTAAGTATTCCAAAAGTGGCGGTACCTTGAGCATGCGCAGCTCCTTGCGACACTGTTTCAGCACCTTGAACTCTGGAATGTTGACTTCGAACAGGCTTCCCGACTCCTGGATGTCCCGCATCTCGCTCTCGCACAGAAACATGTCGTCGTTTATGCGGTCCATCAGCAAATAGGGCTTATAGCAATCGAATCGGAAGAAATTGTACGTCTTGAAGACCTCGCGGAACAGCTGGATGTGCGACTCGAAGAGGGCAATCTTGTTCCGGATGCTGACCACCTCGGTGGCCTGCAAAGGCGATACCTGCTGCTTCACCGTGCTGGCGATCTTCTTGGTGTTGGCCCACTGCTCCGGCAGCTCCTGCAGCAGCACGTTCACCTCCTCGGGAATGTCCATGTCGTAGTACTTGAGCAGCTGAATCGTCTCCTGCATCGGTTCGAACATCTCGTCCGTCTTGGCCGCCCGTTCCTTAACCTGCATCAGGTATGCCATTATGCTGACCAATCCCTCGTAGTCCTTCTCCTTCACCGTCTGCAGCAGACCCTCGTCGGCCTTGCGGATGAAGTGACTCAGGTTCATCAGGCTGGAGGTGACGGTCGTCACCAAATGCTCCTTGAACATATTGCCCCACTTGCACACCGTATTGAGCAGGGCCTGTCGGAAGGGACGCACATCCACCTGGAACCAGGAACTGAACACCTGGAACGGGCCAATGTCCTCGATTTCGTTGAACAGAGATTCGTAGTTGTCAATCTGCTCCCGAAAAGCCTCGATTGTGGGTTGACAGGGCTGCGGTGGTGGCTGATTGGGATCGTTGATTAGGATCAGCTCTATTTCATCGGGATCGAGCATGCGTCCGTACTCCAGGAAGTACTCCATGCACTCCTCGCGATCATCGAGCCAGAGGTAGGAGTACCGCTCGAACTGGCGACAGAATCGAGAGGCCTCCTCCATGACAAGGTCCACTCCATTCAGGATCTCGCGACGCATATCGATAATGTCCTGATTCTCCTTTATCATCTCCACGTAGTTCCGCTTTTCATTGGGCTTCAGGCGCTTGATCAGCGATCCCATTTTCATTATATCACGCATCAGTTCGATCAGCATGTTGTTAAAGCCCATCGGATCCTCGGGGTCCAGCGAGGGCACAAACACCAGATTGGGTTCGACGAGCTCCAGTCGAGATTCAAAGAGCGGAGCATAGTTGTTCTCCGGATCCATATTCTCAGCCAGATAACCCACACTCACTCCCACGGTTCGCAGGATGTTTTCATAGACGATATTATCGACAAAGTCCACGTAACTCAGCCACACGGCGTCGTCCTGTTTGCGCTCCATATCGAATTGCACCATGTTGTCCTGGAGCAGTTTGTGGATCTCTATCGAGGCCGCCTGGATTTCGGCATAACGCTTGGATGTTCGGTCCGGTCGTTCGTCTATCGACAGAACACTGTCCTTTTTGCAATCCCGCCTTTCAAAGAGCGGCTGCTTGGCCCAGACGCCCATGATCTTGCGGATCTGGCGAAGATTTCCCTGGGTGTGATCCATGCGATTCTGAAGGGCGGCCACCGGTTTGCGCAGTTTGTCCAGATAACTTAAAATATCTGCAAAAGGTATTTAAAAACAAATATTAAACCATTTTCAGGATATCTCTTAACTATAATTTGTTCTGACTTAGTTCACTGAAGACATTCCGATATTAAGGTTTGATTTTCTATTTGACTGAGCAGACGCACCTGATGAATTCCAAACGAGCTGATTCACGCCGATCTCCACCAGATCATCAATCATCTTTATCTCGGGTTCGATCAGCCTAAGTTCCACCGGTGAGCTGCCTTCCTGAATGCTGTTGTACCAATCGATGGTCTTCTCCAGGTTCAGCGTGTAGGATCGGAAGACGTCGCTCTTTTCGGCAAAGTCTATGGCTATCTGAGGAATTCCGTCGATCTTCATCTGCTGCATGTAGTGCACCTCCCTCAGAATGGAGAACAGAGCGGCGCTGAAGTTCAGGATCAGGGAATTGTGCCGACGATCGCGGGCTATGAGGGATTTCTTGAGATTCTCTTCGATTTGACCGTCCAACTGCTCGGCCCAGTCGTCGAAGAACTGTGTCTTGCAGGATCCCAGTTTCACCATGAGCACCTCGTACCGCTCTACTATTTCCAGGGATTTCTCTGTCTTGGTGATTCTGTAAGAGATTTAAGATTAGACTGGTTCCAATCGTACTGACTATCATTAACTATAAACTCACTCATGTTGTAAAGCCTTGAAGTGCTTGACTGGAGCTGTGATTCTCGTCTCCAGCTGATGGCACCAGCGTATAAAGGCGGCCACAGGTGGACAGTTGTAGTTGGGATACAGGTTGTCCCCCACCTTTTTCAACTCCATTTGCTTGTCATAGATGGACTCGCAAATGGTCATTTCATCGTCCAGCATGCGCACTATTTCGGCATAGCGCTGGGTAAACTCCTCTTTGATCTTGGGACGATCAAGTACGCTGCCCACAATGCTAATCAGCTAAGGGATATGAGAAAATATGTATATTACTTAAATAAGTATAGATTAAAGGAAAGCCAACCTTGAAAATGCTCTCCAAGTTGTGGCAATCATCAAAGGCCTGACACAAAATGGCCGCCAGCTTCATGTCCAGCTCGAGAATGCGGGTCTGGAAGCCCTTGAAGTCCTCGTCAAACTCGTGATCATCTGGATCGAGGACATCGTAACTCTTCGAGGCAAAGGCCGTGAAGTACTGGTTAAACTCCACGTAGACATCTGTGATGCGAGTGCTGAGCTGGCGACCCCGCAGTCCACCGATTTCGACTTTCTCTAATTTCAGGAATTCAATCACAGTAAAGAAGAACCTTGACGTATCCAAGAATTAGTAGAATTATTCTCAGAGCTCAGTTGTTCCAAATGAAACTCACCATTGTATAGTTGTGAGGCGTTCGAGGAAGGCATTAAAGCGCTTGAAAACTGAATTTGGATGAAAAGTCCATAAAATCGGCGGCCGCTCCTCGGGTTCCGTGAAGAAAGTGGCCAGTCGCTCCTTGTAGTAGTCGAATAGCTCCCGAAAGAACTTGAGTATCTGAATGGACAGGGTGAGTCGCTGCATGGCCTCGTCGATATCGCTGTGGAATATGGACGAGGGATCCAAATATCGCTTGGCCTGAAAATCGATTAAATATATTAGATTACGGCCCCCCATTTCTCAGTTTTACTGACTCACCTGATGTATAATCAAGTTGCATATCTCTTGCAACAGCACTGTTATTTTCGCCGATTGGCAGTAATAACGCGAGTTTCCCCACAAAATGCCCACCGTATTCATGAACGGAATGAGCAGCGGCTTGCATTCGGCGAAATCAATCTCCTCCAGGTGCTGCAGTGGGCGCTTCAGGGGGTTCAGGTAGAGTGTTATGTCCTTTGCCTCCGCCAGAGCTACGGAAATCACCGATTGGCATGCTAAATTCCCGTTTCACTTTTCGCCACCACACAACACTCACCCGTAACGACGTTCTTGAAGAGGGTCTGGAAGCACGGATGGTAGGCACTCATCGAGTACTCCAGTATCAAAGCCATGGCACGAATCCGCTCGTTGCGCAATTGGTCGTAAATAAATGACAGATTCTTGAGGCGATTGTTCCAAAATGAAAATTCTGTTAAAGGAGATAGATGGTGCGATTTTGATTGCAAATATCTAAAGAAAATTTAATTAATAAAGGGTAATAAAGGTATTGACGAAAGAAAGCTTTAATTCTTAATTTCGGCTTAATTAGCTATTTAAGTAAAGAGTTTAAATTAAGTAAACTAACTAAGAACTAAGTAATGAATCTTGAAGGGTCTATCGCGATATAAGTAAACTCGTTTCAAAGTAACTAAAATCTTGATGATTTTTCATTAAACAGAAAATATTTATTTATGAAAAATTTTCTATCCTAAATAAGTTTTCTAGGTTTCTATTTAATTTATTATCGATATGATATGCAATTTTCAGAGTACGTTGAATTTTTTATCGATTTTATCCCTGCTGGTGTTTTCCCTATTTTACTCAAGCTAAAATCGTAAAAATCGTATGTAATTTAGGCGAATCAGACTCTTAGCTTTCGCAATTCCGTCAACCCATCAACTCAATTGTCAATGTCAAATGTGAACGCGTAACACAAGCCAAAACAAAAAACCCCTTTGGTCTTATATAGTGAAATTATAAATATTGCATGCACGCGGAATGTCATTCGTGAACAGATAATAAAGGAAGACCAAAGTTTTGGATGAGTATGAACATGCAAATTTCGGGGTTGCTAGGATATGGGGAGACTTGAATTTTATCAATAAATAATAAATGGAGGGAGCCAAAAATAAAACCCGCACACATGGCACCGAGTCACCGAGTCGTACTCACCCGTGTGTGGAGTGGGATTCTGGCCATTGGCGAAGGCGTTCGAGGGACTCTCCTTGATGACCTCGTGGATCTGGGTGGCCCACTTGATGACGACGCCCTCGATGGCGCTCTTCAGGTACAAATCGAACTGGCACTGCTCCGTTTCGACCAGCTCCTTGGCCGCCTTCACGATCTTCTCGACGCCCACGGGCATGGCCAGGATGGTCTCCCCACTCACCTGGCCCTTCACCTGGTGCACGGTGCTCTTGAGGCTGTGCACATGCTTCTGCACATCCTGGGCCACCATGATGGGCCAGCTGCGGTAGTTGTCCTCGTTGGACAGCAGGGGCACCAGTACCTCCTCCACCAGGGCGGACAGTTGGTCAATGGTGCGTGTGGCCAAGTCCCCGTAGATGATGAAGTTGCCGCAATCCTCTCGAGGAATGGGCAATGCATAGCGCTTGATGAAGTACACGCCCTTGCTCTTCAGCTGTGACAGTGGAAAGGTGGTGGAAGGAACCAACTGGGCGGCAGGAGTGAGGATGATAATGAGCACAACTGGGGTATTCCTGTCCAGAAACTCCTTAATTATGCCCTTGTGCTCCTCCACCGTGATGACCCGCGTCCACTTCTCTGGCTTCAGTTTGAGGGACTTGATGACGAAGGAGCCCATCAGCTCCAGGCGCGGATCCGGGCCACCAGCTGCCGCTGCAGCAGCGGCCTCGGCGCTGGTGGATGGCTCCATCGCGACCCACTCGCTGGTGGGTGGATGTGGGTGGTGGGCTGGTTGGTTGCTGTGGGGCTTCTGCTCCTTCTTCGGTTGTCTAGTTGTCTGGTTGTCTAGTTGTTGCTGTTGTCTGTTGTTTGCTGTGGGGATGAGGTGCACATGCATATCTGAGTGTTGGCCTGACCTTGTTACCACTAACAACTAAGCATATAAAATCGATAAAAATTGCAAATCAATAGGATTCTTTCGAAAAATTTGAAATCTTTTTTCACTGATGCGTTTAGAAAACCCCAATAAAACTGAATATTTTCCATTTTATGGTTTTCTCAAGTGTTATATAACACTTTTCACAATTTTCACTAGTTACATAACTCACAAGAAGGCATTACTTTAAATATTTCCAGTTAAAAGTAAGTGAAATATATATATCCTTGTTAAATTCACAGAGCACATCCAGATTATCAATAATTTTATTGAATCTTAATTAATTTTCAATTTTTTCCATATTATATATGCTTTTATTAATTCCCTTGAAGGTTTTCCACGGGTTTTTCCTTTTCCAATTGCGACTGCTTACCTCGGCTGCTGGTAAGCGACTGAATGGGTTGTTATTTCCGCTGGCGACATGACACGCACATTCCGGTGCGAAAGTGATCGTGGCAGGACCCGTTGCTAAGGAGTTGTTGATTTTCCCCCTCAAATCCACCTATGACCAGTGACTACTGTTTGTTATTTCCCCTGCGCCATAATGGCCGTTGCCAAGTTGGTTGCCAAGCCGGCGGCCATTTGTTGCGCTTAATTTCCGTTTTAATGGCGAGATGCACGCCATTTGCAAATTACTCGTAAGTTCCTTCGATTTGCACACTTTCCATGGATTTACTGAGTGCTAATTGTTTAGCAAGTGGAGGTGACCATTATTCAATTAAGATTAGAGGTGATATTTCATTATGACTTAGTAATAGTCTTATGATTTCTGTGAATTAAGCACAATAACTTTACATTTTAATTTTCTTTTCCATTTGTTTTCTATTTTGGACACATTACTCATTTAAAATGTAAGTGGCACTTTTTTTCCTTTGTTATTTTTTTATGGGATCAACCATTTTTAATTTTATTGACTTCTAACAATTTCAATTTGACTTGTAGGTGATTATTAACAACATTGCTTAAGTAGAAGATAAATTAGATTATTTACGTATATACAAAAAAGAATTAACAATTGGAAAAAAGACTAATCCTGTGTTTTCGAGGCAAATAAATGACAAATTAGATGCCAAAAGGGATAGTCAACAACTTTAACTTGCAACAAGAAACCTCACCAAACACGCAAAGTACCTAAAAGGTCTGTCAAACACCTGTCCGCAAATGGTTGGGTTTTTGGAGAGGTAAATGGTTCTCGAGCACGCCAAGAACTGTTGCATTTAAATTGCAACAGTTGGTCTGGGGAAATTCCTCCGCCAGCCCAATCCAAGTTAATCATTCACAGTTGCTATAACTTAGCGCCCCTTTTTATGGCAACCCCAAGCGCAGGCGCCATCAACACGTGGTCGTAAACAAAAACAAGCCACTTGTTGCCACACCAGCAACAAGGTGCACAAACAAGGCCACAAAGCAACAGATAATTGCATGACTTCCGCCTGTAAAAGTTTTTCTATTTCCAGCAGACATTGGACAAGGCCTAGGTCGCGGAATGTGTCTCGTGCCTTGGGTGATGGTTCACTAAACCCCAGGCCCGAAACCAAAACCGAAACCACAGCACATTTATGCAAGCCAAGTCAGCCAAGCCTGAAAATCAATATGCTTATAAACGGAATCCAGAGTCGGTGGCTGCAACCAGTTGAGTGGCAGCCATGTGGCAGTTGGCATTGGGACTGGGCCTACTTCAGCAGCTGAGCTTGGCCATTGTGGTGGAGCGCAACATGTTTGCCTACTACAAGGTGCCGGCTGCCCAGTTGCTCTATTCCCAAGACTCGGACTCGGAATTGGATTCGGAGTTCGACTCCCACTCCCAGGAGATCAGTCATCTTGGTGGGAGCCAGGTCAGCGATCTCTACTATGTGCTGCAGTGTCCGCCAAAGCTGGATGAGGGCATCCCCAAGCCGCAGGATATGCAAACCTGCAGTGTGGTCGATCAATACAAGGGCATGTGGAAAAAGAAGATACCGAAGCCCAAGAAGCGATTCCACATGGTACCATTCCGGATAGTGCTGCGTCCATTGGGACCACCTGCCAGGAGACGAAGTCTTAAGCGTCGGAAGCGCCAGCACAAAGACATCAAGAATTCCGAAACTAAGACACCAGATGATCGGATTGCATCTACAGTAAGACAGGAAGAGGTGACCAGTCCACTTCAGTTCCTGGGACGCCCCCACAAACGGCAGAAACTCCTTAAGCTGTCCGCCGACCATCGAAAGTTCAAGAAGGGCAGTCGGTCCAAGGGTCACCAGCACATGTACCATCGCGATGAGTCCTACAACGATCATATCTTCTACGACGAGCTTGAGGAAGACGGAAAGTTCCATAAGCTGGGCAAAGAAAAATCGAATTAAATGTCAATATATTGTAAGTTATTTGAACTAGCTTTACAGTGAACTAAATCAGGTTTCTATTGGGTTGAACTATGTATTATTTAAGATTTTCTTTAATATACGTGTTACCACTTTATCGCAATGTCTTTAAAATAAATCAAAAGAATTATGCTCTCATTTTTCTATTGTCAGTTTAACTTGTGTTTAAATCAAGTTTGCCACCCGGATTTTATGTAGTACCATCTATTCAGCTATGAACCCATTCTTACATCTAGACGTGGGAGAAACATGTCGTCGTAGGCAATATTCTCAAACACTTTGTTAAGCAAGGTAGTGAAGGAAATAGTAAAGGATTTTATAATGCCAGGGTAAAATTCGTTCCACATCTCCACCCAGTTTTCGTTGAGCAGCTGATTCATGAATATGGTCACGTCCGTGTTTTCCTTGTACAGATTATCCAACGAAACTATCCATCTAGAAGCCGTATAAGTTAGCCAAGGAATCCTTCCTAGATGCAAGTTACTTACCGATCTAAGTTAATGCTGGGCTTTAGATCGTAAATCTTCAGATAGCGCTTGTCATTCCTGTACTCCACCAAAGTTTTGATGGTCAGGGTTATGCGGAAGTTCTGGATGTCGGAGGAAAAACGACCAGTGGTGTTGTAGGCGAAGAGCATAACCCTGCCCACCATTTCGTAGGTGGCCTCGTGGAGGAGTCGTGGTAAACGGGCCTTCAGCACAATCTGCTTCTGGTTGGGCTCGTACAGAAATCCCTCCACATGGGTGATTGTGGCATTGTTGAATCCCTTGTGCACATTGTCCCGCATCCGAAAGTCCATCCAGATGGGCCCGCGATACGGCGATTCCAGAATTGTGGAGTCCGAAAAGTTGTAGGAGTCCAGCGGTGGGAGACCTACTTCCGGGATTCCCTTTGGATAGAGCTTGATCAGGGCATTGATGGACCGTACCAGACATGTAGAGTCTCCGAAGTGGCACTTTTCAACGTTCTCAGCTGGAAATGTTGGCATCCGTTAAAAGCAGATCAACTCGGCACTAAAATCCTACGCACGTAAGCCTGCTCCCGAGATAATAACTGGGAAATAGCAACACCACAAAACAAGCGTATACAACTTATTCATTACGTTGGCGTAATTCAACTGACTGTAAAACAATAATCGCTTCGGTCACGAATTAATTAATTCATCTCAAATACTTAGAACCTGATCCAAACGAAGCTTTTCCACTATCAACAATAACAAATGCTAATCGATTGGTACAACCGGTTTGCTAGCAATATTAATCTTTGTCCTTCCATGTCTCCAATAAAACTAGAATGTATTAGCTTTACCCGACTTTAATCATTTACTTCAGACTCTTTGGTAACCGGTAAAAACATGTCATCGTAGGCGATCATTTTGAAGACATCCTCAAATAAATCGCGGAAAACACTAGCGAATATTTTTAGATTTTTGGGCTCGAGCTCGTTCCAAAACTCCACCCAGTGCACATTGAACACCTGGTTGATGGCTATCGTCATATCCGTGTTCGATTCAAAAAAGTTGTCCAGCCAGAACACCCATCTGGAATGGCAATGTCTAGACTTAGACGGATATCGGTTTTCTGCCGAACACAACTCACCGGTCCATGTTCACAAAGGGATTCAGCTCGTAGATCTTCAAATATCGCTTATTATTCCTATACTCCATGATAACTTTCAGCTTGAGGACAAAGCGAAAGTTCTGGAAATCCGAAAATGATTCTCCTGTCGAATTCAGCTCCACAATCCACACTCTTCCTTGAGATAAATAGCTGCCCTTGTGGATGAGACTGGGTATCCGGCCGTGGATTTCGATCAGGCTGGAGGTGGGATTCTCATCGAACCCACTTACCTTTGTGATCGTCGTGTTCTCGAAGCCGTAGTTCACTTGATTGAATAGATCGAACTGCAGCCAGAACGCTCCGACCTTCTCATCGTTCCAGAACTTGGAGTTCCTGATGTCCACCACATCGATGGGCTTCAGACCCAGCGCCGGTATTCCTCTGGGATACTTTTTTATCAACGCATTCATAGAATTCACAATGCACTGCGATTCTCCAAAGTGGCACTTTTTAATTTCCGTCGCTGCGGTGTCGCATAGTGATGAAAATAATATTTATTTAGTGAACTCCGGCCTCCATCTTCTGATCTTTGTTACCCACGTAGCATCTGGCCCTGCAGCGATCCGATGACCTGCAGGAGCAGCAGAATGACTAATATATCGCGCATTCCTATATAGAGTGTGCAACTAGTATTCTATGTGCACTTCTAGTGCCTTCAGTGGTGGAATGGCAACTGGAAATTAGTTATGCGCTTAGAATGTATCTTAAACCGGTTGAAAGCTCCACTTGTGTTATTTGCATTTTCAACTTGATATATTTGTAAATCTTCGATGTAATAGAATTTAATTTGTCTGCCATATAACGATTATGAAACATAAAACAATTGCAATCCAATTCTAATAAAATGTTTATCTTTTTATTGAATGTGAACTGACAAAGTTGCTTGAAAAGGTCAATAAAAACTTGCTTGGGCTTAATTGAAATGTCGATGATGTGATTGTCAAAGGACACATTTGAAAAAGCTTTTATCAATGTCCGATATTGGCATACAGTCCTAGGATCATTATAAATGGAGCTTGTGTTGGCATCAGCAGTCAATTGTTCAATTAGAACAAGTATGAGTCTCATATTTTACCCGCAGTTTTCTAAGGCCAACAAACCTGGAAGGAATGCGCATAAATCGAGAACCAGTTTTTATATTATATATATTCTACCCTGCAGTGTGGAATGTTTAAAGCGCATCAAAGTAAATAGGTGAACTCTGCTTAATTTATATAAACATTTATAGTGAGAATTATTTACCCTATTTTATTTACACTACCAATTATGTTTAAGTAAAGCTAAAGTCTATTTGGAGTCATCATCTGCTAGGAACAGATCATCGTAAGGTACTTTCTCGAACAAATCCTCGAACAGACTTAGAAAGACGGTTTCAAACAGGGCTCAGAATTCCGGGCTCCAGTTCGTTCCAGAACTCTACCCAATTCCGATTAAACAGATTGTTGATTGCTATGGTCAGGTCTTCGTTGTCTGGAAAGAAGTTGTCCAGCCACATTATCCACCTTTGAAATATAATTAAAAAAGAAGATTCGCGGCAATTGTTCAGCTTATCTAATAAAATATTGATAAGCTCACCGATCCAGCCTTATATTCGGAACTAGTTCGTAGATCTTTAGATATCGCCTGTTGTTCCGGTATTCGATGCGCACTTTTAAGGTCAGATCGAATCGGAAATTGAGGAAGTCCGACTCGGAGGTTCCCTGAGAGTTTATATCCACGAACCAGAGCATCCGACCTTTGGCCAAGTAGTCGCCCTTGTAGACCAGCCGCGGAATTTTCCCATGAATTTCGATCTTGGTGGCAGTGGGATCCTTGTCGAATCCCTTGATCTCCGTAATGGTGGTGTTCTCGAAGCCGTAGTTCAGCTGGTTGAGCAGTTCGAAGAAGTACCAGGCACCACCCACTTGAGAATCGTTGACCAGTAGCCAATCCCGCACGGGCAGCACATTAAAGGGCTTCAGATTGACCTCGGGTATACCCTTTGGGTAGTTCCGTAGCAGAGCATTGGCCGACTCCACCAGACACTTTCCGTCACCGTAATGGCATTTCTTTACCTTGGCAGCTAGAAGATAGGTTAGTTAACCGGTTCATATGGGGATAATCCTTTAAAACACCCACGCAAGCTTTGACACTGCAATCCAACAACTAGCTGAATGCTCACAACCACGTAAGCCAGGAAACGCATCTCACTGCGGAATAAATGCCAATTCACCACAGATCACACTTGAGCTCTCAGTAAACCGAAGCACTTGCATGGCCAATTGCAACTAATCGTTGATCAGAACCGATTTGCTGTTATGTCAGAGCATTCATGAGCAAATCCAAAAAGCTCCCATTATCGTAACGTGTTTTCTCAGAGCCTATGTATATGCTATTTACTCACTGACAAAAAGTCTATATCGTAAGAATCTTTATCTTAAATAGGATCTCCCAGATTAAGCAGATTTCATATTCACATTTACATTTGTTATTATCCATCTACAATAAATTCAAGTGGAAGAAAAATATATATTTAGTAATTTTTATTTTGTTTACATTTTATTAAGATTTCCATGCCGGCGGGAAAGGTTATAACTTATAACTTGTAACATCAGATAGCTAAGAATATTTTTCAATATTCTTCTCAGTGCCGATCAACAGAGCTTAGCTGAAAAGCTTCTGAGTTCCAGTTGCAGGTTTCACCATACCTAAATACGATTTTGTTTCAATAGAATAAATCAGTGAGCTTAGATTCTGATTCAACAAACCTAAAGAAACATATCTTTATAGGGCACCGCGGCGAAAATAGTGTTCAGCTTTTTAATCATGAATTGACGCAAGATTTCCGTCACATCCGGTTCCATATCCACCCAATTCTCATTCCAGTTCTTGTTGATCCATTCGTTTACAATCACGGATAGATCTGTGTTGCCCACAAAAAGATCATCAATCTGCTGAATCCATCTGAAAAAATATCTAAAATGATCTGCACATTTTAAAAGAGAAATTTACTTTTACCGGTCCAATCCCAAATGAAGACTAAGTTTGTAGACTCTAGCATATCCTTTTTCGTCAGTGGTTAGGGAGAATTTAACAATAAACCGAAAGTTTTGGAAGTCAGTTTTGCCTCGACCTTTCGAATTCAATCTCAATGTGAGAAATTGGGAATGGAATTGATATTGGGCCGTAGACGTCACGCTGGGTATTCGACCATGTACCTCCACCTGTGAGTGCCTCGGATCTCGGTCGAATCCTTTGGCTGTGGTGAAAGTAAGGTTTTCGAAACCGTAGACCCATTGGTCACTTACATCCCAGTCGTGCCAGAAGGGTTGATCACGGTTCCCCCTCTGAAGTGAGTAGGGGGGCACTTTTATGGCGTCCAGTGGCTCAAAATTTATCTCAGGTAATCCGGTTTTTCCATATCGTCGAATAACCGAATTGCTACTGCGCAGGAGACATTCATTGTCGAGGTAGCGACACTTTTCTATTTCAGCAGCTGTAAGAAATACCAAGGTATTGTTTTTCCGTTATAGTAAGTCTCCAGAAATCTTACGCAATTGATTAGCTGCTACCAGATGGGCAACTAGTGCGAGATATATTAAACTCAATTGCATTTTTCCAACTGACTAAAGCTTTTAACTAATATGATGTTTTTATAGTTGCGGAGCTTAAACCGGTTGAAAAATCGTTTTATGTCTAATGAATCAGAATTCTTTGTAACTACGAAAAAAATTTTAAATATAAATAAGAAAACAAATACATAAATCGTCAGACTCAAAGTTCTCAAATTCGATAGCCTCTAGTTTTAGATGAGTATTAGGATTTTCCAATAAGTATCCTTTTACTTTTAAAGCTGGAACAAATGAATAAAATGGTGGTTTTTCTCTGTGTAATAAATAATGTAATGTTTTATATTAGCAAAGCTCTGATTATAAGCTTTCCCCACATCAGAATAACTTATTTTTTGCGATAAGCAGAATAATTCAGTAAGTTTAGAACACAGAAACAAAGTAAGCGTAATAATTTTGAATAAATCTAAAGAAACAAATCTTTATAGGGCACCGCGGCAAAGATTTGATCAAGTTTTTCATGTAATAATAGACGAACGAGTTCCGTTATTTCCGGCTCTATATCCACCCAGTACTCCCGCCAGTTCCGGTTCATCCATTCGTTAGCGATGACGGTAAGATCTGTGTTGCCCACAAAGAGGTCATCCAGCTCCTGAATCCAGCTGAAAATTAAATCGACATAAAATGTTATATTCTGGAAAACTCTTAATCATATTTACCGATCCAAATCCAAATTAAGACTAAGTTTGTAGATTTTTGCGTATCCTTTGTCGTCAGCGGTGAGGGAGAATTTAAGAACAAACCGAAAGTTTTGAAAATCGGATTTGGCTCGGCCTGTTGCATTTATTTTAATGTTGAGAAATTGCGATATAAAATGAAATCGCAACGTTGAGCTCACGCTGGGTACTCCACCGTGTATCTCCACCTGCGAATGCCTAGGATCTTTGTCGAATCCTTGGAACTTTGTAAAGGTGGTGTTCTCGAAGCCGAAGACCCATTGGTCACTCACATTCCAGTCGTGCCAGAAATGCAGATCGCGATTCCCCCGCTGAAGTGAGTAGGGGGGTATTTTAATAGCGTTCTGTGGTAGCAAATTGATCTCCGGTAATCCTGATTTTCCATATTTTCGAATAACCGAGTTGCTGCTGCGCAGGAGACATTTTTCGTCCTGATAGCGACACTTTTCTACTTCGGGAGCTGTTAGAAATGTCAAGTTATTGTCTTTCGTTATAGTAAGCTTTATTGAATCTTACGCAACTGATTGGCTACTACCAGTTGGGCAACTAGTGCGAGATATATCAAACTCAATTGCATTATTTCCACTGACTAAAGCTTAAAACTGAATCATATTTTTATAGTTGCAAAGCTCAAAACCGGTTGAAAAAGCGTTTTTTCTAATGAATCAGAGTCCTTTGCTATAGCTAGAAATCTTTGACACATATTAAAACAGTACCAATCAATTCGGAAACTTCTAATTTCTATAGAAATCGTCGTATGGTAACTTGTTAGCCACTCGCTTGAGAATTGACTCGACCAGTTGATCCACTGCGGAAGTAATACCCTTGCGAAGGGTATGCCAAATTTCCATCCACTTGGCGTTGGCCACATCGTTCATGGCATCACTCAGCTCCGAATTGTTGAAAAGATTCTCAAAATTAAGATGCATGCTGATGAGGGACAGACTTAGAAATTAATTTATAATAAGTAAAAAAATAAACTTACCCCTGCACATCCAGCAAGCACTTGACCTTGGCTATCGCTGCATATCGCTTGTCATCTCCTCGAAGTTGCTCCACCGCCCTCACTTTGCAGCGGAAACGGCACTCCTTGATCTCAACCAGAGCATGGCCTCTTCCCTGAATGGGCATAGTCAGTAGACTACCATGCATCTCGTAAAACCCATCAAGTTTCAGCAGTGGGATCCACCCACTTAACTCCAGGACTCGCGGTAGATCCGCTTCGAACCCCTTTGCCTCCGCCACTGTAGAGTCCGCGAATCCCCTTACGGTTAGGTTATTAAATTTAAGATCCAACGTTGCTGGGCCATCTGGTTCTATCCGACTGACGACGACATTGTCAAATTCAATAGAATCGAGGGCATCCAATCCAATGGAGGCTAGACCCTTGGGGTACACTCGAAGAATTCGGGTAATTGTTTCCGCTATGCAGATGGAATCGCCAGTCTCACATTTCTCAATCTCTGGAGCTACAAGTTGTACAAGTGAATTGGGGTCTTTTAAGAATATCCTTTCACTTACGCAGCTGCCCCAAAACGAGAGTCACCCACAGACCGAAAATGAATAAGCTTAACCTCATTTCGATTCGGTTAGTGTCAGCTAATTAATGGACGGGCGTTCGATTTTGAACTCGCTTTTAAAGGCCATTAAGCGTCAGCGAATAATTGCCAGGTTACATGCATATGCTAATCGGATAATAGTCACTTCAGTGAATAGATATAATAGGTATAATCGATGCCACCTCCTACACCCGACACCTAACACTTTGTACCTCATTAGTCGTTGGGGCTATAATTTTCACTTTCATTCACCAATCGGTCATTACACTGGCTGATTTTAAAACGTAACCGTTTTCGATGGGCTTGGATAACCGCAGTTATTGACGTAAACATCAGAAATTACTCTAGTTTTTTCTCAGATCTTATATCTTTAATGATATAAATAAAAAGACCACCATTATAGATTTTTCTTAGTATAATACAGTTCTTTATTTATAGCGATTTTTGTACACAACAATTTTGTAAAATATATGTATGCGGCTAGCTAGGAGATGGTGTACTCCACTGGACCTTTAGTTTCCATTTAAAAGTGCAGCTTTAAAAGAGGAGTTCTTAGGTTAAACAGTACAAAATAAATACAAAGTACAAAGTTTCTTTTTAAAAAAATTTGATAAATAATTACTCACACTGTTAATATAGAGACACGAAATAATACAATTTTACAGGCAGATTTACACACGATTAGACAACAATTTTTAAAAATATATGTATGCAGCTAGCTAGGAGATGGTGTACTCCACTGGACCTTTAGTTTCCATTTAAAAGTGCAGCTTTAAAAGAGGAGTTCTTAGGTTAAACAGTACAAAATAAATACAAAGTACAAAGTTTCTTTTTAAAAAGGTTTGATAAATAATTACTCACACACAGTTAATATATAGACACGAAATGATACAATTTTACAGGCAGATTTACAAACGATTAGACAATTGATGTGGTTCGAATTACGCTCAGTTAATTTCACAGCCTTATTATTAATAGACTTTATAACTATTTGCTTTAATTAAAAGTGCTTTCGATTAGTGATAATTTAGACGATCTCATGGATTTTCTTTTTGTCTCTCTTCGCTTCTCAGTAAGTAGTGTTCATTAACCATTTTTGGTATGCGTTTAAATTAGAATTTAGTTATTGTGTTACACTGAATCCAGGTCCTCTCGGAGGACCCCTTAAAAAGGAATACCCGACGCAACAACGGACGCCAATCCCATCTTCGCCAGCCAGGTCAAATCGGTTTTCGACCTACCCCCGGAAAACTCTGCCACATTGTGTCCGTTGTCGAGTGGTTTGTTACGGCGGCGGCATTCACGGAGCCAATTCGAACGCCACCGCTAGCTGAGGACCACATGCTGACCCCCAGTTCCGTTCAGGTTACTGCTGGGGCAGCCGAGCTCATTGTTGTTGCTGTTGGTGAAACAAACCTCCTCACTGCCATCGGAATCAGTGCAGCACAGTAATGGCTACGCATCCTCACCGTCCAACCCCTCGGCCTCGGCACTTTCGGCACTCGTGGCAATTCTGCAAGGAAATTTATGGGAAATATGTTATAAGTGAACGATGATTGATGGTTGAGGCAGGGAGTATGTGTTGATGGTTGATTTGAGTGCGAATCTCTCGTCAATGCAATATTAAATTAAAACAAAATTACAGAAGAGTTCTTCTGACATTCACACAAGCTTTAGTTAAAATGATAACATAAAAACTGAATACAATAAATTGATTGATAAGCCAACATATGTTAAATAAAAAAATACATATATTTACGTAAGCCTTATGAGTTTTTTTTTCTATTTTTAAAAAAAACCGACCTAGTACAGATATAATTTGTTTTGCTTTTAGATGATAAATTTTTAATTCGCGAACCATAAGTAAACTATCTGAAGCTATCCGAATCTGCAAACAAGCTTTAAATTTTATTTACAAAACAATCAGTATTCTTGCATCTTTTTAAGCATTTATGTGAACAAATAGCCATCAGTCTCTCAATTTTGTTTAAAACAGAATAATATCGTCATAGTAATATATTATAGTCCACTATAAATACTAAAAAAAACTTTATTGTAAGAAATTCGTACAAAATGTAAATTCTTGTCACTTTAGTATAGGTTAAGGGAAAGAAAATGTTCTACTTTAAAAAAAGTTTATTTTATTTATTTTTTTAATTTTAAGTTAATTAATTATTTAATTACAAACGAAATTTATAGTAACAATGTTTAAGTTATTTTGATTTTAAAGTAAAATTACTTTTATCCATACTTTGATATAAAATTATATTAGTAATAAAGATAATAAAGATTTAAGAGTACATTTATAATAAAAAAAATATCTACATTTTGACTACGAAAAGTTACATTTATAATTTTCACACTAACGTTCTTTATAATCTTATTAGCCCTGATAGTCGCCATAATTATCCAAACATAAGAAAATAAATACAACATTTTAAGTCACATAAATATAGTTAGAGAAAACAAACGGAAACGCATCATAAAATTCCCAAACACACTTAAGTCCACACGTAAACAAACAAGTTCAAAGCAAACAAAATATAAAGTAAAAACCACCAGCGAACACAAAAACGAAAATTGTATTTTTATTGTCTGAAAAAGAGAGTGGAGAGTTTTGTGAAATTCTTTTATTTCTAGAGTTAATAAATATTTCTACTAATATACATACAAGGTCTAAAAGTACATAATGATTTATACAAACTTCTAATATCAACAAAATGTATTCAAAAGAGTAGTACGTACAATTCGTCTAATAAATAAGCTAAAAAAGATCATCTAAAGGGAAAATACTTAAAGTGCACGATCTTAGGACCATAAATTCTTTACAACATTTACATAAAGTAGCAAGAGGTGAATTTCAACTTATACAATCGCGCTAGAACAGCTGACGATTTTTATCTTAGGACTATCTTAATTGGCTTCGTTGGGTGAGATTCTGATTTGGATTCTGAATGGTATTTCTTGCGATTCCATTATCGTTAAGCGTCAGCTCGCTATATACATTATTTGCAGGATCCGATCCAGAATTGAAGTGGTAGTAGTTCAGGTCGATGAGGCCCCAAGCAAAGAGAAAAAATCAGTTTTGACCAGCACATTTTAGGGCGCGCCGCATTTTGGCCATGATATTAAAAGTCAAGTGAACAAAAATGGATTTTTATTTTGGTACCCTCTTAATTATTTCAATGGTCATGGCACGCGTTCTATAACCGATCGGCCAATTTGGCCAATTCAATTAGCTTCGTTTTCGTTTCGCATTGGCTTATGTTGCATTGAAATTTTGCATATTATGCGCAATTCTTTAGAAATCAATTTTGAATAATTTCGATCAAAGGTTTTGAAAAGCGATTTCAATTTTTTTGTATCAATGCCAAAAAATCCATTTCCACATAAATATAAAGTATAATTTTGCGGTCATATTGTGTGTGTGTTTTGTGTTTAAATTTGTTTTCGTGTTTGTCAATTTGAAATAGTTCGTTGTTTTTGTTGCAGTTGTTGTTTTGTGTATTTGTTTGGCACATTTCAATTAGCCACAAATGAATGAGGAACGGGAAAACATCAATCAATCCAGTCGAGTAGTAGAGGCACCGAGTATAAGAGTGGGGTGTATGGTGTATAGGATAGGACGGATAGAGGGGAGAGTGGTGAAACACACAGACACATACAGAGAGTACAGGGTTTCCAAGTACATATAATAAAAGAAAAATGTCATGATTCAAAATTATTTGAAAATTAGCCACGATTTTTTTATTTCAACATTTTTTAGTGGTATTTATATGAGAAATGAGCCACGTCCAAAGTGCTTTATGCCCATTGCCAGAAACTTAAAGTAATCTAAAGTGTCTTATAACTAACTCATATAAAGCTTAAATGGTATATAATAAAATTCCTTTAATTTTGGTATTCGTTTCTTTATTTTGTAGTAAATCTTTTAATTCCGACCATTTTCGAAATTTCTAGAAAAGATTCTCTTGGCACTTATGGCCAAATACCAATTACCAATAAATTGAAAGACTTTTCGAGTAATACTTAGTGATAAATGCAATTTTATTTAACATGCTAAGCGCCAAAGCCTTATGAGTACATAATACCCATTACTCGATAAAACAATCAGTGTAGACTTACCATAGTCACGCTTACTATCTATAGGACCCCATCGTTGATGGGTAAATGCTTTCTATGTATGTACAAACGTAGTTCCCCTAAAGACATGCCTTACAAATTCTAAGGGTTGCGTAGAGCCCTACTAGGTACTTGTTAGTAGTGTTAAGCGTGTGATTTAGTGTTAATATCACAAGGGTGTGTGTGGGGGAGTCTGGCCTGAATGATTCACTGGGATGATTCAGTTAGGCACTTTCTCCGAGACGGTATCGAGACCTTTCACCGTGTTAGTAGCTGATTCGCCTACAACTAAGGTTACATCACTGTGAAGAATCGAGAGAAGAGAGCATAGCAAGATACGTTTTGGATGTTTAGTTTCGGTTCAGAGATCGTAACCAAATGTAAATTAGTAGAGGTAGAAATAGAGCGCTTACAGATGGGTAAAGGATTAAGAAATTAGAAGAATTAAAGCCAATTCGGTTGAAAATCAGTGCGGGTAGAAACATAATCACAAGCTATAGGTTAGAAAAGATAGCTACCAAAGAAGGAGATGCAGATCGAGAGAGTTTGTGCAGAGTGTGTTGTTGAGGGTGATGTGGTTGGGTGAAACAAATCTGAAACATACCTGGCATACGTCGAGTTGGCGTTCTTTATCGAAAAGCTGTTCTGACTTGGCAACACGAAGCGCTGTACCCACTGTAAAAAGAGAATGTCTTGAGTACCAGTAGATGAAGTAGGCATAAGCCCCTAAAGCCCCCAAGAACCATATGTGGTCAGTCACGTAATTTGATAAAGTCAGTCCATTGATGTCGGTATCTGTGATTCTTTAAAATATGTCAAAACGTTCACCTAATTTGTGATTTGATAAGCCCAGACAGATAAGTGTCCAACCTAGTGGCGGCAAGTACTCACCCGACTGTTCATCAGACGCTGATTGCCCATGCAGGCAGCCATGTGTATCACAAGGTATATGTTAAACAGTATATACAGAATGGCAAATATGCCTGCAAAGAGCGAGGTAAGAAGATAAAACATCAGCCCTTGTTCATAGTAATAGAAACAATTGACTACTCACAGACTAGAGCCAGCAAGCCTCCTTTAATTTCCATGTTCTCTACCTGTACCACCACAAAGTACAAATTAACGCCAATCACAACAATGGTGAGCAGTATGGAAACGATTTTGTTCCCCCTGTGAACACAGAAAATTAAAAACGGCCCGAGAATCAATTAAAAGCTTCTATATCACTCACAATCCATTGACGAACTCGCCCATAATGGCGGTGCACGAGGTGAATGCGATGGTTGGTATGGCAGCGAATGGGAGCTGGAGCGACATCACCGCATTTAGGATGTCGTTCATGCTCGTCAGATCTTCCATCTGGCTGAACATGGCCAGGCAGAAGGTGGGAATGATGGCAATGCAGCGCGTGACCAGCACCCGACACCAGCGAGGCCATTGTAGATTCAGGAATCCTTCCATTGAGAACTGACCAGCATAGGTGCCTGTCATGGTGGAGCTCTGACCCGCAGCCAGAATGCCCACGCCCCAAATGTACATGGCCACAGCGCCAAAGGTGCAGCCAAGGAACAGTCCACCTTTGTACAGATCCGCATCGATGATGGCTGTTCCATTCACATTGTCCACGAATGACGTTTTGGCATCCTCATACATGGACTTGTTTACACACACATCAATCTAGTCGTTGGCAATAGATTAGATTAGTCTAATGATAATATGCAACTTAAGATCCTCTACTTACCACATCTTTGTTCGTTTTGCCATACATGCCATGGGCAAACACAGCCACAACAAACAGATTGATAATAAAGGACACAAACAGAGCTACCGACGCCTCTATAAAGAAGTAGAAATTCGCCTCGCTTACTTTCTTCGGCTGGCGACGATCTATATCGCGGGACTGTTGACAGAAACTTAGTTATAGCCAAGAAACTAAAAGAAAACATTGATAATGTTACCTTAACCAAAGCCGAGTGCAGGTAGAGATTGTGGGGCATAATGACAGCACCTACTACGCCAACCGCCTGCAGCAACACGCTCGAATTGCAGCCAGAGCACCAGGGCACAAACATCCCCTCGAGAACTTCTCCTTGATTGGGAGCTGACACAATGTACTGAAATAGATAAACAATGGAATTTAGTTGAGCAAGTAATTGCTAGTTCCATATTGATAATGGGTACCCAACTAAAATCCCCTATGTTATTTTCTTGAGGAATGACAAAAAGCATTTTAATCATTTGTAAAGAAATTCCCCAAACATACATATTTGTTTTCATTATGTGAATATTAAGGAAAGAAAAAACCCCAGTGGATAATTGTAAAATTGTGCATTGTATAATCGAACTGATAAGGTCTGGCATTATATATACCATCTGGAATTGTTTGTCATTTCCGGCAGCATCATGTGCCTGGCCAGAGTCGGATAAAGTACCCAGTACCCCCTGGCCAGAACCCCAGCACCCCTCGAAATGTGCAAGTGCAGCTTATCTAATCATCTGGATCTCCGACTGGGGTAGACAGCTCAAGAACAATTGCTTATTATCTGGACCGATGTCGTGACGCAGCCGTAAATTTACGGCTAAGTTAATGGGGTTCGCTAAAGGGCTCGCTTTTTTAATTAAGAAATTATATTGAGAAAACGCCCCTGGCAAATGAAAATTTACAACATTTCGACAAGTCGTAAAAAAGGTTCTCAAGAAATTTTCTCTAGCCACAATTGTTTAAACAAACTGTATTTGCACTCACGTCTGGCAAGTACTTCTCCTGACTACTTTATTGACATAAAGATAGGGGAATTTTTTTGTAGATTTCGGGGATTACTTTTAATAATAAAGAGCTATACTTTAATGTGGGGATTTTTTGGGAATTCGAATTTAAGCTTACCTCATATCCAAAGGAGACAGCCATAATGGTGATGAGCGTGCCGAATAGGAACTCCAGCTTGCGTAGACCGTATTTGTCCAGAAAGAGGAATGTGAACGTGTCAACAATGGTGATCAACACGCCGCCCCACAAAGGCACTCTAGAAAACAGGGGAAATACCGCATGAGCACTGGGTATTCTATGATTCCGCTAGACTAGATATGCTTACACTTTATTGGACAGCAGATATATGGCAATGG
The DNA here is from genome assembly GCA_037075205.1 of Drosophila prostipennis. Taxonomy (NCBI): domain Eukaryota; kingdom Metazoa; phylum Arthropoda; class Insecta; order Diptera; family Drosophilidae; genus Drosophila; species Drosophila prostipennis. Next base: position 63,095 of record JBAMCJ010006145.1, read on the forward strand.
CCGTGCCAATAACCTCCTGCATGTCGGAGCCAATGATTGCTATCTCAATCATTATCCAGAGGATCCAACGTGGCAGACGCTTGTATTGTCTGTAGCACATCTCAGCCAGATGAAGACCTGTAACCACACCCAGCCTATAGGGGAGATAACAGAGAGTTAAATTCCAATTTCTTTCGGTTTAACTTAGAGGCCCACTCACCTTGCAGCCAAGCGTTGCATAAGCAGGCCCAAGACGGTGGCCCACAGCAAGACCCACAAGATCTTGTACTTGGCCGCAGCTCCAGACTGCATATCGGATTCGATGTTGCCGGGATCCAGATACGCAATGGACATAAGAAAACCGGGTCCCGTGAAGGCCCACAGCTTGCGAAAGCTAAAACCGATCTGCAGAGTATAGGGTAATGGTATAAGCTTATTTAATTTTCGTTATTAAGGCGAACTCACATTTGTGCTATCATCGTCGGGTATGAGGACCTTCTCATCGCTGAAGTAGGCCTGCTTGGCGGCGGGTTTCAGATAGGTCGTCTCGTTGAGTATCTGCTGGTGGTGCAGGTGGTTGCTCCGCTGACTTCCTCCAGCGGATCCACCAGCGGACTCACTCGGTCCATCTCCACCGGCTCCCGGCTCGTGGTAGGCCTCATTCGAAGACATGCTGCAATGGAGATTCGAATTTCGAAATTAGACTTGACCAGCTGCGAATTTCCACATGCTCCTATTTCTGTCCACTGCCCATCACCGACTATTCTAATCTGTATTTGCACTGTGATTGTTTCACCTGCCGGCAGATTATAATTCTCACAATTTCCATTTAATTGAGCATCTGCATGTGATTCAGGCTCAATTAGCATTATCATAATGCAAACAACAAACAAAAGAATTTCGCGCTATATAATTTTTGCACTATAAACTTTATCACACTCGACAGCCATATATTATATTTCGTATTTAGACAATTTCATCATAATCCGTACCAAAGTCAAGCTAACACGTTTTATGTTTTCCTGGAACGTGCGTGGCAAAAAATAAATATAGTTTGAGAGGCATTAGCTCGCAGTAGCTGATAAGGCAATATTAAATTCCATAGTATATTCACTTATATGAGTGCTTGATGAGGAAATAAAACAAAGCTTTATGATTCATTCAGTGCAGTAATTGAAATTCCTTTATCCAATTTACCACAGCAAATTTCCAGATATGTATGGTTTTTTTTTTTCGCAAACCCATTTGCATTGAGCAATCATTTCGATATGTCTTGTTAAAAACAAGACTACTGAACAGAAATTCACGAACATTGACCTGCGTATCGTTATGAATTTTTGGATTCTGTTTATTTGGTAAAAAGCGATTACAAGTGCATTTTAAATGGGGATGTCTGAGCAGCCAAGAGCTCTTAAACACATATTGTTGAGTAAAGAGCCAAGTGGCTCACCTTGACAAACACGGCTGCCCCACTGATGCTATATATCTGCTATAAGGCTTTCCACATCGCTTCATTGATGACGGACGGAATGGAGCAAAACAAAGACAAAGAGCCCGAGAGCATCGGGCGATGTCTACTTGTATGTGGCATTTAATCGGGTGTATAGTATGTGGCATATAGTATATTGCTACCGATTTGTCCAAATCAAGGGGCCATTAATGGAGCTCTAATCGCGGCTATTAGTCGGTGCAATGTTTTTAAGGAAAAATTGTAACGAATCGACCAAAAGTGCCTAGTTCATTGGAATACTACTTATAATATATTTATACCACAGTCTGCTCTGTTTACCCAGTTGTACGGCAATACCCACGCCCCCAAAACGGAACTCAAGCCGATAACCATATAATCAGCTACGTGTTCTTTTACCATTTTCGTACCAAATCATACACAGTAAATTATGATAATTGTTAAGCGAAAAAAGCTCCCAATTTCAGGGCTATTTCCAATTGAGTGTCCAAATTAAACGTTAATTTGTGCCTTTTTGTGTTGACAAAAACTCGGTTTATTTCGGGAAAATATATATTTTAAACTGCGTACCATTTTACGCTGTCGTCGCACATAAACAATTTAATTTGAAGCAGGCAAAATACAAACACTTGACAACAAAAACCGAAAATATTTCTAAAACCAGATAACAGTCTGTTGAAAATAGAAGAGCAATACTTATCAGCGCAGATTGTTAATTCGCTTGTTGTTTAAAAACAGCGCGTTAACTGTAATTATTATACGCTTTCTGCCTATGATTCGTTGGCTTCTAAAAATTGTTTTTCTATGGAAGTGCGCAGGCTATAAACCGAAATTGCGTCTGGGAAACTAGCCCATTGTTAGGGGATTTTAAAATGCGAAACGCTTGTCAACAAACAATTGTGTTTTACGGTTATTTACGGTTAAGAACTATATGTTCATTACTCTCTTTGCCGGTTAGGGAGAGGAGAGAGGGAAGGTGGCTGGGGGCAAAGAAAGAGCACCACGTTTTGTTATTAGCACACACCTGCGTGCGCACTCACTGACACACGCGCACCATCACACACACACACAGGTAAAAACACGAAATATTGATGGAGATGTAAATTATTGGATAACTTAGGTTAACCACTTCCTAGCAATTAACGGGGCTTACTTGAAGCTGTGGGGCCGCCGAGGGGTATTTAAATTGGAGCCCTCGCCTTTATTATATCACACTCGGCACTTATGGCTGCTTATAAATGCATTTTCCGAGCTTTTCTCGCGGAGCAATTTACGATTCTGTGACGTGACGTTTGGACGGCAGAAACAAAAGTGATGGGCGCAGTGCAGCGACGAAAAACACAGCGATGAACAAGAACGATCAAGAGCGGCGTCTTTGGCTGCCAATTGTTGACTTATTTAACGGCAATTGACGAGCGTACAGGCAATTTGTGCTCTGCCCGTGAGCGCTGCTCTTTGTTTATTAATTTTCCTAGCAATATTTGAGATTCTGCCACCAGCTGCTTTCTTTTGCACGCACACTCACTCGCCACTCACACGCACACTCTCTTCGCCCGATGTGGCAACCTGCTATCGTTTGCGTGGCACACCCTGTGGGCCACATTTTGTTCGGGTTTTTTGGCGCAAAAATTGAATTCATTTGAATTACATGAATATGGCACACCCTATTTAAATTACCTTATCGGCCAAACTGAAGTTTCAACTCTCTGAGCCCACGCGATCGAGTGAATATGGCGTTTAGCGGTAGCCTCTATTTATTCGAATTACGCTACGCTCGCAAACTGATAGCGGCAAGAGAGAGCGAGAGAGAAAGAGCGTGGGGGAAGAGTAGCGATTTTTTGAAGGGGGATTTTTTGATAATGCCTCAGGATTCTTTGAGTGGCCAGAAAGACCGCCAGAGATTTAAAGATGACATTTGAAATACCGGTTTGTCAAACGACCTCGCCAATTTCACTCTCTCTTGCCCTCTCTCTTATCACTAACCGCAGGTTACCGCTACCGTTAGTCAGGTTGTGTGCTGTGGAAATTACCTGTTCTATACCCATTAAACGGACAATCAGAATTTAATTTTCCCCACGTTGTTACCAACACGCACACTTTATCGTAATACCCACTAGAAATTAAATTTATAAATCAACTTTGTCGAGTAAAACTTTGATTTCGTCTGACACTTCTTCCGATTACGATCCGTCGCCAATAATTGCGATAAATCTTATCAAGCTGCCGCTTCTTTTCGGTTGTCGCTCAAAATTTACAACTTGGGCGTACTTTTTACTTAAGTATGTTCTTTAACTGACTAATCAGCACAATGCAAAGTTCTCTTTCTTTGTTGAACCCACATATGTAGTGCACCATACCATGATTCATGGCAGTAAGTGGAATCATGTAACGTTTTTCTACATTTTCAGATTACAATGCCCAGGGTAAGCGACTGATAAGAAATACGATCCATTGAAGAAAGGCCTTGACAGTCCTACCCCAAATTAGAGATGCCCTCGTGATGTTAAAAAGAATACAAAAATGTTTATTCTTATCATATACTAATTTGTAGATTAAAGAGATTTATGAAGACTTTGGAAGTGATTTAATGATATTTCCTACCAAGAAAAGATTATCAAGATTAAATGGGCCCCAAAAAAATATTAAATATTTTAATTTAAAACTTCAAAGTCCAGAAAATTCCCAATGAAGACAAACATCACTTGATTAGTTATTAATTAACTTTATTAATTATGTATTTCTTTATCAAAAGAGCAGACTTTTTGTTGTGACTGTCTTTAACATTAGATAACCTGACGCAGGAAACTCTCGTAGACTTTATACAATTTAAAAAGAGCAAAATCGTTACTTGACACATTTAACTTCGTAACCAACGTATAAAATATGAAATGAGCATTATGTAAATTTTGCCCACAAATTGCTTGGGTGAAACATAAATAGCTTGGCATATTTTCTTTGAAAAATATACATACGTGTTAAATACAAAGAATGTAAAATGCAATAAATGATATTAAAAATATGGAATACCTCGTTCAAATGCTAGTATAACAAATTACAATAATAATTTCAATCTCTAGCGGTTCGTTGCACATAATTTGGAGGGATAAGACGGGGGAACAATGGATGGGGAGGGGACATGCGTAATGGGCTGGGTTAGTAGCGAATAGGTTTATAATCCAACATCAGTATTATCGTTTTCGTTAGTATGTAAATACAATTTGATTTTGTTCTATCGTGAATTTCAATTGGAAGCATTTAGGAATTCTACCCCACCACCTGCACATAGTTGGCCGGGAAGAGTCCGTAGCGGTTCTTGCACAATCCCCGCCACCATCCGTCGTCGATCTTCTCGATGTGGGTGATCACATCATCTGGATCAAAGGATATCTCGTCGTCGTCCGCCGCCTGGTAGTCGTACAATGCAATGGCATGGATGCCGGTGTCCTCCAAGTAGTCGGCCAAATTGTCCGAGTTGGCGTAGATTGCCTCCTCCGACGCGGTGGCTCCGGCACTTGAAGCGACTGTCTCCGAAGCCGCTCCATTCGTGGGTGGCAACGGTGAGGCTGCCTTAATCTCTGCATGGTTTTGATACAGTGGCTCCTCTTCGGCGACTGGCTCAGGTTCGGCTTGAGGTTGGGGTTCAGGTTGGACTTGGACTTGGGCTTGAGGCGTTGGCTCGTGCACTGGAGATGGCGGCTCACTTCTGGGAGGCGTGGCCACAGTTTCCACCTCAATTTGGGGCACCACATCCGGTGGCGGAGCTGCAACCTTGGCCACTGGAGCTGGCTCTGGCTCAGCAGCAGGGGCAACAACAGGGGCAGGAGCAGCAGTTGCCGCTGGCTCTTCCTTTGCTTCTACTTTAACAGGCTGAGCCTTGGGAATGACGATGGGTTCCTTGCGTGCAGGAGGAGTTTCCGATACAGGCGACTGCATCTGGTTGAATGCACTGATCGCGTTGCCAATGCCTCCGGTCCGTCCCGTCTGGATGGCCGCCCTGCTGCCCTTGGGTGGGGGCGTGTCCGTTGAGGTTCGTGGGGTATTCTCAGCCACAGTCCTCTTGGCGGCCTCCTCGCGATCCCGCTTGTCCTTGGCCTCACGCAGCCGCTTCTGCTCCTCGGCCCGCTTACGCGACTCCTCCTCGGAGTTCTTGGCCAGGTTCTCGAACTTGGCACGCAGATTGGAAGGCTTGGCGCCCTCAATCACGGGCTTGACCTTGTGGTCCACCTGGCTGGCATGCTTCTGCGGTGCCTCAATGTGGTCCCAGCCAACGGCGGACTTGTCCTTGCGATCCTCCTGTACACCGAACTTTCCGCCAAAGCCCTTGGAATAATCTAAGTTGGGAAGAAGATATTACAAAGGTATTAATTCAATTCAATTCAGTTTTAAAATATAAACTTTAGGACACTTACCCTTCTGGGACTCGTGCTTCTCCACCTTCTCGATGTGATCCCAGCCCACGGCCGACTTATCCACTCGATCCGACTGCACTCCAAACTTGCCGCCGAAGCCAGTGGCGTAGTCCTTCTGCGAGGCGTGCTTCTCCACCTTCTCGACGTGGTCCCAGCCCACGGCGGACTTGTCCTTGCGATCCTCCTGCACGCCGAACTTGCCCCCGAACCCATCGCTGTAGTCCTTCTGCGAGGCGTGCTTGCCCACCTTGCCCTGGTAGTCATGGCCCACGGCCGACTTGTCCATACGGTCCTTCTCCACGCCAAACTTTCCACCGTACCCATAGCCGGCGTTCTGATCCTTCAGCAGCTGCTTCTTCTTGTCCAGATCAGCCTGCTCCGTCTCCTCGCGCAGCTTGTCCATGCTAAAAGCAAAGGGGAACAATGAACCTGATATTGAGTTTCTCGAGAATATCGCATGACTCACTCTATGGTGCCGGCGGTGCGACCGCTGCCGTCGATGGTCTTCGACCCCCAGCGCTGCTCCTGCTCGCTGACATCGTTCACGAAGTCGGGATCCGTCTCCCAGTCGTCGTCCTCCGCGGCGGCGGCACTGGTGGCCTGAATCTGGTGACCGGCGCTTGCCTTCCACATTCTGTTTACGCTGCTTCTGCTAACTGGCTACTCGCTTATCCTTATCTGCTGGGTAGATAAACACCATAACGAGTGTGAGTAGTCGGGGCAGGTTTTCTTTTAGGGGGCTCCGGTTCCAATTCGTGGCCATTGGCCAAGATAACAAGACACCAAACACCGAAGAAGGGAGGGGCCGACGCCGCATCGAGAACAAGACGCCTCTGGCGATACAAGTGTGTATATACTCACATCCCGGTGACTAACTGCAGGGGGGAACTGCTGACTTGGTGCCGTGTCGCTGGAGCCTTCTGAAGTCTGCAAATTGCTGGGCGGAGAAAGGGTTAAACAATTGATTCATAAATTGGACCGGCCTTTCGATATTCGATACTAAAATGACAATAAAACGGGAAATAAACTAGAGATGGGTCAACCACGATAGGCAGCATTCTTATCGAAACATTGCGAGTATCGAAACTGACAGCGCAAATTTGAGCTTTGATCTATAATTATGGCGGTTCTTTCAAACATCACGAAACTTGAAAAAATACCTTGCACCTATATTTATACAGTTTGATTGATATTATTGATTCTTTTAAAAAAAATGTTTGTACAGTTTAGACACATTTTACCATTTTACATAAGATTGCATATACTTTTTCTGCGGGGAAATTTAACTATATATGCTACTTTTCAAGATATTCAAGACTACTAATATTGCTACATTTAGGATACCTAAGCAAATGGAGCGCCCAGCGTTGCTTTTGAAGTTATCCAGCGCTGCGCCATTTCTGTGGCACCCCCGTATGAATAATATTTTTTGAAACGAAAAAATATTATTGCTGCTTTTGCTCTAATTTTGTATTTCCTCCTATGGGAATATAAATATAATCAATATAAATGCCACACCACTTAGCGATAACGCGATTTCAATGGCACCCTTTTTTCACGTATTCTTCAAGTCGAGTTATGAATAATATTTTTTGATTGACGATTATTCATATAATAACTATTTTTAACATGCAATTACTTTCATAATGACTTACAATATTAATGTAGGATTTATATTCAAAATATAATAATTATGTTTGTTAGGCTATACGAAGAAAATGAAAGTGCCTCTTTTAATGTTGCATCCTGACAACTTTTGTTTAACACCTTATCAAAATATACTTTTGCACCTAGAGCCAAGTCTGAACCGTTTCCCATGTTTGTCATATTGTATAAAAATGTGAAATACAAAGGTTACATTTTGAAATTAAAACCTTAATCAATTCTATTATTATTTTCCCAATGTCGTCACTACTATCTCAACTCCCATATCGTAGTTTCGTCATAGATGAGATGTCTCAACAGCTTCCAATATGATTCACAGTATTTACTCTGAGAACTCATTACATTCTCACCTGATTTTAAGGCGTAGGAGGCGGTCACCGCCTTCTAGTCAAGGGGGGATTTATTAAATTGTTTTAAAGTTTAGAGAAAATGTTGAACAAATAATTTCTAAAATGTTTTTGACTATCGGGCTTTTATTTATTAGTTAGTTGGGGCGCACAACAAACTAACTCTCGTGCGGCTCTCGGCTCTCTTGGATCCCAATCGGCCGGCTTTTTGACTTCCAATCGTTGGAAACGACGAGAGAGGAGAGCCCCAGTATAAATGGGTAGTTCGCAGCGCGAAAAGCTATAGTATTTATTCACATCGCTTGCAGTTCGCATCGCATCGCCAGACTTGTACGTTGAAAATCGAGTATCGTTGGTAAATGTAGGGGAATTTGTAGATAAAAACATTTTGTTTACTCTCGCCGTGCCAGAAATCGCAATCTCAAGTGCAAAAGCAACCAGAAAAGTGAAAAGAAAGTGTGTGATAAGCAATCGAAGATTGTTGTAATTGGTGCCAAGGGCATTTTGTAGAATTCTGGGTGCGGCATCAGAAGAAATCTCCAGAATCTTCCATGGGAGAGAGAGAGATTTCTCTATTTACTTCGAACTTCTATTCAATTTGAGTAAAAACAGTCGGGGGAAAAAATACAATTTCGAAATGCAGAGATGACATCATCAAAAGCACCTCTCTTTTGGCGTTTCTCTCACAGACTCGTGTGACTTTTGAACATCTCCCACTAAATCTATGTGAAATTTTCGTTCTTTTCTCATTCTTTTACTTGGGATGGGAAACGGAATTCTTCGAAATAGCGTCTCTCTTGTGCCTTTTCCCTCCCTAATTTAGTAATTCAATCAACTTCAATTGCTCTGACAGAGACTTTAAACTACAGTAAATCTTGGGAATAAGCGCTCTGTGGGTTTACTCAGTATTACTCATCGGATGTGGCCACATTCCGCCTTCCATAACTTGTAGTGCAATTATACTAGTGTACATACATACATAGGTGTGTCATCAAGGTTTATTACCGACTAAATTGCCGTGCACTGTTGTAAAACATTTCGGAATTTCAATTCAAGGTACAGTCAGTCTGGGTCTCTAAAAGAAGTTAGTAAAAGCTTTTGTTAATGAAGTTGTTCGCACATAGTCACGAGTTGTTCCAATTCCAGAGCTCTCTTCATACATATGTACACCTTTCCCATGAAATCTAGATTTTTTATAGCTCTATTATTCAAGTCGTGCTCAAAGCTTCCAATTGACGTCACTAATCTTGTGAATCATTACATGCTGCAATCTCAGATGTATTACAAATCATGATAGTGTGATGGTTATTTATAGAACAACATCACCAGATGATGACGTAGCTAGCATTTTCCAGTCCCCGAAACCTAATTCCAAATAGTGCTACAATTGGAACAAAAGAATTGTAATTTATGGGGGTTTCCAAACACATGTAGATGGGTGTACAAATACACTTGAGGTCAACATAATAGCAATGGGAATTAAATTTTATATTGGTTATGAAATTTTTGTTTATTTTTCAATTTTTTTATTAATTTTATTTTTCCGTTAGTTTCAATATAAAAAATAAATCACAACTGATATATTTTTTTTTCGTTATAATTTAAAATAAATTCATGTAATATCTAGAATATTACGTGAAATATTGGGAAATAATAGAACAAATCTGTTTAAGAACTCAAGATAAATGCTATTGTTTCGGCTTCAGCTGTATACCATACATATAAGAACCGGTTCGAACTGTGGCCAAAACATTTTTGTTTGTTTATAGCTTGACTGCAGAGGCGTCCAAAGTTGTATCTGTTTTTTTTTTTGGTATGGCCTGTTTGTGGCGTCGCCACGTCAAGTCTTTTATAATGCTGTTTTTTAGCTGCCTTTTGTTGACTTTCTACTTTGGCGGCAGCATAGAAAGGCGAACATATTTTCTGCTGTAGTTTCGGTACCGACTAATTCAGGAGCGATCGGAAAATTCAATCAATTTATCATTAAGCAATTTGGCTTTATTGATTTTTGTGATTATGTGGGCTTGCAGCAAATCCCCCGAGATAGTGTTCCACTTGACAACTGAAGTGAAGTGCTTAGAACGAAGGGGGACAAGACATTTCCCTGAAGCTTTCTCTTGGCCGCAAACGAGCCGTGCCCGATGTGTTCCAAACCAGAACGCAATGAGCTCATCCGTTTATAAGGCCATTTCGTGTGGGTTCGGTCTGGCCCATCACGAAACTACCTGAAAAGGCCATTTGGTTATCAGACGCACCCGGTTCCGAAGTTCCTCCTGCAAAACAGCCCACTGAAAACTGAAAACTTTCACTTTCCCCGGCAGTACGTTGAACTTGGGCTTGGGCTCTGGCTGGAAACCAAAAACTAGAAAAACATCTGGGTAAATAAACTAGGGGAAAAAATCAATGGGAAAAAGTGTTTTTAGCCCAGCGCCAGGCTGGCTACGGGGCGTATGCGTAATAGGAGGCTTTTACGACTCTGATGATGTCACCGGGCAAGGCCTGAAAATAAAGGCCTGGTTTATTAGCTCTAGGGGCCATAATGTAGCTGACCTTGCTGGGGGTTAATTTTCTATCACGTTTTTAGTTTGAGCCATTATTCATTATGATTTCTCACTTCCTACTTACAGATTTTCCACAACAACCCAATCAAAATGAGTTCCGCTGAGTACTACCCATTCAAGGTGAGTTTACAATGGATTGTGTTTGAGGGATTGAAAAGAAGGCTCTGTGATGAGCTGTAAATCTATCAAAGTCAAATATTTCAGATGATTAATCTAGCAAACCATCACATTAAAGAAACTTAATAGCAAAATCCAAAGTGAGATGTAATTACATCTTTTCATTAGCTCAGTATCATTAAATTTGATTATATTAAATCGATATATTTGTACATACATTGTAATCTTTTAAGAGGGCAGTAAAATTGGCTTATTTGCAAAATATTCATTGTCAAGAAAGCACAAATATTTCTCTCTGCTAAGTAATTATCTGTAATTGGACTATTAAATGTTCATCAAGTGGTATATACTATACTAGAACTTTTATGAAAAACAAGTAATAACAGATAGGAAAAGAGAGTGATAAGAAGACTTCATATAAGTAAGAGTTCCTCAGATAAGAGTCATAGCTAAGTAAATAAAAATGAAGTAGAGTAGGGAATTATGCATAGCACAGGGGATAACCAGTACAAATACATACCATACAAAAATAATGTTGAGTCACCACCTTTGTGGGTTGGCACCCCCTTTTGGGATTACGTGCCTTGCATCGGAATAGCCTCACTTATTCACTAGTATTACTCACTTGCTGATTGGCTGTTTTTGGCGCTTATTTTTACAGTGCACGCCCACCGTCTACCCGGCGGATCCCTTCGATCCCGTCGAGGATGCGGCCATTCTGCGCAAGGCAATGAAGGGCTTCGGCACCGACGAGAAGGCCATCATCGAGATTCTGGCCAGGCGTGGCATCGTCCAGCGTCTGGAGATCGCCGAGGCCTTCAAGACCTCCTACGGCAAGGACCTGATCTCGGACCTCAAGTCCGAGCTGGGCGGCAAGTTCGAGGATGTGATCCTGGCGCTGATGACCCCGCTGCCGCAGTTCTACGCCCAGGAGCTGAACGACGCCATCTCGGGTCTGGGAACCGATGAGGAGGCCATCATTGAGATCCTCTGCACGCTGTCCAACTATGGCATCAAGACCATTGCCCAGTTCTACGAGCAGAGCTTCGGCAAGCCCCTGGAATCCGACCTGAAGGGCGACACCAGTGGCCACTTCAAGCGGCTGTGCGTCTCGCTGGTCCAGGGCAACCGCGATGAGAACCAGGGAGTGGACGAGGCGGCGGCCATCGCCGATGCCCAGGCTCTCCACGACGCCGGCGAGGGACAGTGGGGCACCGATGAGTCCACCTTCAACTCGATCCTGATCACCCGATCCTACCAGCAGCTGCGCCAGATCTTCCTGGAGTACGAGAACCTGTCGGGCAACGACATCGAGAAGGCCATTAAGCGGGAGTTCAGCGGCTCCGTGGAGAAGGGCTTCCTGGCCATCGGTGGGTTATTGTCTCGATTGTCTCTCTAGTATCCCTTTTAAGTTGAGTGTTTTCCCTCTACAGTCAAGTGCTGCAAGTCGAAGATCGACTACTTTTCGGAGCGCCTGCACGACTCCATGGCCGGCTTGGGCACCAAGGACAAGACGCTGATCCGCATCATCGTCAGCCGCTCGGAAATCGATCTGGGCGACATCAAGGAGGCATTCCAGAACAAGTACGGCAAGAGCTTGGAGTCCTGGATCAAGGTAAATACCGGTTTCAATTGCTTGTTTTCTGTGTGCTTGCATGAATTTGAATACCACTAACTCGCATTCGTTTGTCTCTGCAATAACTCCCATTAATCGTGGTTCTATGAAAAGATTTACAAACAATCGATCGACCATTCATCCAGTTAGCTTATCTTGTTCTGTGCTTCTTGATCCCACATTTTCCTGTTCGAATTTTGATGCCACTATCCTTTTTTCCCGCCCGTTTAATTCACATGTGTGCATAAAACATTAAAACTTGGCATATTCTATATTTTTAGGGCGATACATCCGGCGATTATAAGCGTGCGCTATTGGCTATTGTTGGCTTCTAAAAAAGAACTCCCAATCCCACAATAACTTGTCACTTTCGACTGTTCCACGTACAAAAGAAATTCTGATATCGAATAGTTGAAAACGAGGCCACGCAGTGCATTTAAAGCCGTAGAATCAGAATCCCAGTCTCACATCCTGTTAATTATTATTAGAATTGTGACTATTATTATTATGACTACGCACGCCACATGCACATGATTGTATCTCTACATTTACAATTGATTTAATTGTATCTCTACACTCTTACTACATCGATATGTATCTTATGGTTTCTGTTCTGTTTCGAGTCTCATTTGCAATACATTTTAACTAAAAACGCAAAAAAATAAAAAATATTACAAAAAAATAAAATACAAAATTAAAATTGCGTTTTCGTTATCCTTACTAGAGGTTTCTGCACTGCTTGTCATGTAAATAATAGCGCTAACTCAGTACATCACTTAGGGCGATGGTTATTTAATATTTAATCATTCAAAGTTGGTCTAAAATGGGTAATTCCCAGTTTTATAAGCTTGATTAGCAATAAAAAACAATGTTTATAAAAATCTGGGTACTAAATACATTTAAAAATTACTTCAACTGCTTGCTTCAAGTAAATGTTAATGGCATGTAGATATCAAGTAAAATCAGTTTTCAAATAGGTGTAACTTAGAATTGAGCCTAAAATATAAAAATTCAAGGCTTGAAAATTTGCTGATCAAGAACATTTATAGTACATAGCTTTACCATGATCAATTTTATATAACGCTAACTATAAACCAACTCATGAAAGGAGTAGCTTTCCGATATTAATCAAAACATAGCCATGTATACAAAGTAAAAGCGTTTAATGCTCTGACCCTCTGCTCTTTTCACGCTTTATCTCTACCCGTTAAACCCAACCAACTAAAGGAGGATGCCGAGACCGATATTGGATATGTTCTGGTCACCCTCACGGCTTGGTAGACGGATGCATCCGGATATAAATTCCCACTGCTAAAGTAGAAAATGCCAAAAAAAGAAAACAAATACTTTGCATTTCCCTAAAAAGAATTACAAAAGCGGAGAACTAATGAAATTATCTATATACTGTTGTGATGTGTTCGAAAAATCCAATCTATGAAAACCTTTAGTATTTTCCCTCTGTGCAATAACGACCATGTCGATTATTTAACATTTCTACGTATTTTATTTTGTATACATGTCCTTTTATTGTAAATTATTCTGCATCGAACTCGTATGTATAGTTTGTGCTTGTATTAACTAATAAAGTTGGCTTACATTCAACGGCAAAGCTGGGCTCACATTCACCATCCTGCTCCCCTCTTGATTTTGTTTTCAGGACGACCTCTCCGGAGACTACAGCTACGTGTTGCAGTGCCTGGCCTCCTACTAAGGATCTCCGCGTCGCCGAAGCATTTCACATCGATTGTTAACCATTCTACTTGTTGTAACTCTTAACTTAGGGCAAACCGTGTTTGCCAACTTTTCTGTGGAAGATTCATAGCCTATATTCAATTCATAAATGCATTGTAAAATCATGGAAAAGAAGTTGGAAGATTTTTCACTTAACTAGGGTAACCGAAACCGGGGGAATGGGTGGGGGAATATTTGATTAGAGGGAATGCTGCTGGCTGCTGTGTCTTCTACTTGGCCACTCGATCCTGGTAGGCTGCCCACAGGCGATCGCGGTAGGTCTGGGCCGCCTGCTCCGGACTGGAGGCCTTCAGGATGCCCCGGCCCACCACTGCGATATCGGCTCCTCGCTCCTTGACCACATGCTCTGGGCTCTGGAACTGCTGGCCCAGCTGGTCCACGCTCTCGTCGATCTTCACTCCGGGCGTCAGCTGCAGGAGGCCGGGGAAGGCGAAGGCATCGGAGGACTGGCACACCACGCCGGCCACAAAGTCGACATCGGCGCCCTCGGTGGCGATCTTGTTGCTGTTCTCCTTGTACTTGGCATCGATCAGGTTGCCGCTGGCCGACATCTCCGCCAGCAGGAAGACACCACGCTCCTTGCCGGCTGCCTCCTCGCCCAGGCCCGCCTTCAGACCCTGCAGAATACTGCGTCCAGGTAATGTGTGGGCTGTGACCAGGTCTGCCCAGCTGGAGATCTTGTAGATGCCCTTGCCGTACTGCAGGGACACCGTGTTGCCAATGTCGGCGAACTTGCGATCCTCCATCAGCAGGAAGTTGTGTCGCTGGGCCAGAGCCTGCAGGTCGGCAATGAACTTCTCGCTGAAATCCTCCACAATGTCCACGTGCGTCTTCAGCAGGCAGATGTAGGGACCACACTTGTTGGCCACGTCCAGGATCTCATCAGCTCGGTTGAGGTCGGCGGCCAGGCAGAGGTTCGTCTGCTTGGTGGCTATCAGGTTGAAGAGCCTCTTGGCCAACGCACTCTTGGCCAAGTTGGCGCGACTCTCGTAGGTCAGTTTAGTGCGCTGCAAGTCGTTGTTGGCTGAAAGAAAGGTAAAAACGATTGGTTACCACTTGAATATGAGTGATCTATCTTATCGCGCTTTCTTATTTTTAGACAACCATATCTATTTTCAGTAGAATCAATTAACTTATTAGTTTATGTCACTTATAGTAGGTATTATCCATCTTATTTGGCAAAATTCAGCATTTCTTTAAATTTAATGGTATTAAAATAACTTTCAGGTGACAATTTCATTGATAAAATAAGATCATAAGATCATTCTGTCAAACACAAATAATAATATACTTTTAGTAGGGTTAAAAGCGCCACGTTTTCCTGTAGCATATAGGTAAAAGTTAAATGATGATCAATTAAGATAAAATAAGAATTCCCTCACTTTCCAGGTGGAAATCAGAAACGAACCGGTTCTCAAACATACATTTAAACAGACCCGAAAATCAGCCATGCTTATTTATAGTGGCAGCCCCGAGATAGGCTTGATTGGAGGAGGGGACTGGCCCTCGAGTGGCCTGATAAGCATGGCATAATTGAGTGGAGCACTACTGCCCAGAATTAGAATCACGTGCCGCGTTCCCGCGAACTTGATCCGGTCCGAGTGCGGAATCCAGATCGGCTTACCGCTGTTTATGGCGGTTGTATAACTTTATGATACCGCGACTACAGCTCCCCTAATTGAATTTGGTTCGAGGCCATGTGCTGCCCGAGTGTCATGTACTTATTATCTGTCTATCTATCTATCTAACTAACTAACTGGAATATATCTGGGGGGATCTGGAGCATACGCACCTCCGACAACGTCGGCCTTATCGCCGCCGACAAAGGTTCCATCGCTGTTGATTTGCACGGCGGCTATGTACTTGGCCACCGCCTCCACGGTGGACTTCTCGATGCGTCCGGCCTCGTGGAGGGTGTTCAGCAGGAAGGAGAGCGTGAAGAGCGAGTGCATCCGCACTCCGTGCTTGGCGATGTTGGCCACGCCGCCCTGCTCCCGGTTCACCACCACCACGGCGTCGGTGACCACAATGCCCTCGCTCTGCAGATCCCTCACCGTGTCCAGGATGCTCGAACCGGAGGTGACCACGTCCTCGACAATCAAACAGGTGTCGCCGGCATTGAAGATGCCCTCGACCAGCTTCTTGGTGCCGTAGGCCTTGGCCTCCTTGCGCCGCACCAACATGGGGGTTCCCTGCTGCACGGACACGATGGTGGCCAGTGGAAGCGCCGTGTAGGGAACTCCGCACACGTGCTTGGCGGTCAGCTCCTTGTCCTTGATGTGCTCCACCAGAAGATCGGAGACGGTTTGCTAGGGGAGATTGTATTACGGCTAGTTAGGTACTATCATAAACCCCAAGATTTGAATCCCATACTAACCATCACATCCGGATAGCTGACGATCACTCGCAGGTCGAAGTAAACCGGCGAATTGATGCCCACCTTCATCTTGAAGTCGCCGAACTTGAAGGCATTGATCTCGAAGAGCTTCAGGGCCAGGGCCCGCATCTTGTCCGAGTTCTGGGCAACCATGGTGGGTGATTCTCGATCTGTAGTCTCCGACACGTGCTAGCTCAGCTCCAATAAGAACCGTCCAATTGGGAGTCTGACAATAGGGATGGGAAAATGTATAAAAATACCCATGTATCGATAGCTTTAAAAATATTTGTATCGACTCGGGAATATCGATATTTTTAATAAATATTTTTGAATATTACGGTTAAATGTAACCGACAATGTGATACCCAATAGAAAGTTACTTTTACTATATATTCTCACGCCAAAAAAATGATAATTAATTTAACATCTAACCCAAAATAAATATCCCATCTCTTTATTGACAAAAATGTAAAAATTATTAAATTAAAAGAAAAAGGTTTCAGGTTCTGACTAAATGGACATAAAAAACAGAAAATTATTACTATAACAAATCCCTCAATAACCCCATTTTATTAAACAATTTAGGTTTTCAAATGCTTCGTCTATTACCACAAATCTATCAAAAAGTAAGTGACAAAGGACGATTTTTTACCTCCCCCTTCGAAAAGTTTTGGCTCCACCCACAAACCCCTGCCTGGACTTTAAGGGGAGGAGTGAAATCTTGTCCCAACCGCCAATCGTAGTTCTCGAAATTCAACTAACCACATTAAAGCCAAAGCGCCTGCGTAAGTCAACAAAGTTTCCATCAAGTCTTTTTGAAACAATTCCAGATCCTTTAGTCAGTGTTTCCAAAATTTAGTTTCTTTTCGCTGGTCCCCAACTAAGTCGCAGATTTCAGCTCCCAAGCAGCCACTTCGTTGTGCAATTACCAGTTTTAATTGAATCTGTTTCTCGGCTGCGTTTAAATGGCCAGTACAAGTGGTGAATCCGTGGGGGAAGTGTCAGTGAAGCGTCCTCGCTTAGCGGGCACTTCCAAGGCTCCCAAAATAGTTGAGCCCCAAGCTCCCAAGGTCGCCAATCGGGTGCCCAAATGTGCCCGCTGCCGAAATCATGGGATAATCTCTGAGCTTCGAGGCCACAAGAAGCTAGTGCACTTATAAGAACTGCAAGTGCGCCAAGTGTGTCCTAATCTTCGAAAGGCAACGCATAATGGCCGCTCAGGTAAATATGTTTACTAATTTTAAAGGAACTCAATCTCAAAAAATTACCTATCTTCCCTGGTTGGTGTTAAAATGTCGCATTCCGATAGAAGAAAGTTTTTTAATTAACAGCACAACATAAGCTATTTTAATGTTACCCATAATTAAATTTCTAAACAAACATATTTCATGACAATTTCCTTGGTTTTTTTAAATAATAGGTACTTTATTAATTACATTTTGCTTTAATTTATTATACCCGTTACTCGTAGAGTAAAAGGGTTTTTTGTTTTCGGGGAAAAGTATGGAGAGGGGGGAGGGCTTCCCACCCTTTAATTATTTTTTTTGTTGGGGGGGGGCCCGAGTCGTTGTCTTTCCCTCTCCCCCTCTCCGTTTGTCCCTCTGTGTGTCGTGTGCGGCGCTCGCGGAAATAAAAGGTGGGTTGGGCTTTGCATGATTTTTTTGGAGCCCGCGCGGCGCTTTTTTTTCTCACTCGCCCCCCCCCCCCCACCCCCACAATTTTTTTAAAATTATTTTTAAAATTTAATTATTTCAAAAAGTTATTGTGCTGTTTTGTTGTGTTTATCTATATCTATCGAAATGTAAATGTTTTTTTTTGTTTGAACTTTTTGTTTATATTTTTTTTTTATGTTTTTTTTTTTTTTCTTTTCTTTTTTTTTGTTTTGTTTTTTTTATTTTGCCCCTACTGTTGTTTTCTTTTTTGGGTGTTGGGGGTTGGCCCTTTTAATTGTAAAATCTTGTATATTTGTATAGTAAAATTTACTATTTGTAAAGTAAAACAAGAGAGAACGCTATAGTCGGGTTGGTGTCCCGACTATCTAATACCCGTCACTCGGCTAAAGGGAGTGCGAGGGAGATGGAGATATAAACTTTGATCAGGCATAACTTTTTAACGAATGGTCCGATTAAAAAAATTTCTTCTACATTTCGATAGGTATAACTAAACACAACAGAACTTCGTTTATACTTATCCAAAATCTTTAAAAATGTGGGCGCCAGACACATTTTAGTATCGTCTGTGGGCGATTATGGGTGGTTGTGGGCGTTAGAGGGGCGTGGCGCTCGGCTGAAATAAACTTGCGCTGCGTTGGAAGCCCAAGAATATGTGTTGGTAATCCCAACTTTCTAGCTTTTGTAGTTTCCGAGATCACAGCGTTCATACAGACAGGCAGACGGACAGACGGACATGGCACGAATATAGACCCTTCTACTCGGCTAGTGATCCTGATGGCAAGATTTATTATTATTACTATTATTAGGGTCTGGAAAATGCTTCCTAGTACTACCTGTTACATAAAACTCTTGCATCTAATACAATAGTCACGCCGTTGTTACTGGTATAACCAATAATAGTTTAATCATTAAACTTTGTAAGAAGTAGGAGTTATAATTTTTAACAACAGTTTAAATTGACAAAAAATATATCTAAAATCCCTGGACCCGAACTGATCGAGCAAGCATTAAACTACTATTTTATCTGCAAGGGTATATTAACTTCATTTCTTATTATTGTCCAACTCTACCCAGAACCACCCCATCCTGATTCAATCAATCTGTGTAACTGAATTCAATTGTCAGTTTTCTTGGAACGATAGTTAGCCATGCCATTTATATTGTCTTTAGATTAAGCGCTGACCAAGCTCTCAATTCGAAACACAAATAGCCGATAGGTAAACCCCATTCCTAGTGCCAACTCAAACAGCCAATGAAACGGAATACGGGGAACAGATTCATTGAGGGCGAAACCAGTCCGGTATTCCCTCCCCTTTGGTGATGATGATGGAAAGTTGTCAAGGCGTAGGAACAAATCGACCAAAATATCCGCTTACCAAAACTGTTTGCACAAGTGTGGCTCCGTCTCGCATTTCATTAGATCGGCGTATATGGGCGATACCCCAAGGAATTGCCGTGGTCTCTGTTTGCGGAAAAGTCAAACAGGAGCAGACGGAGATGTTCACTTGTCGCATATTAATTTCCATTTGTGGTCTTTCAGGTTGCCCTGAAGCGTCAGCAGGCCGTGGAGGATGCGATTGCCATGCGGCTGGTGGCCAACAAAACGGGTCGCTCCATCGACGCCCTGCCGCCGGGCAATATTTTCGGTCTGACCGTGACCCAGCCCAGTTCACCGCGTTCCCAGAGGGAAGGTGACCAGGCGGAGCAGCCCCTTGCCGAGGAGCCAAAGAATCAGCCGGCTCAGCCGCCGGAGGAGGAGTTCATCGAACCACCGGCGGTGGCCCAGGATCTCAGTGCTCCGCGGCGGGACAACGTCTCCCAAACGGCCATCGATATGCTGGCCCAGCTCTTTCCGCACCGAAAGCGCTCTGTCCTGGAACTGGTCCTCAAGCGCTGCGATCTCGACCTCATCCGGGCCATTGAGAATGTCTCGCCCACGGGCAAGGACACTCCAGTGGATGTCACCAACAACAACAGCCAGCTGCCCAGCCAGGAGCCGGGAATCTTGACCAGCGTGCCGCAGATCACGTCCATCAGGAGCAGTGCCTTTAGGCCGGTAATAACAGATCAGGTAAATTACCGGAAAATATTTATTGGAGTTGCATTCTATGAAGATTCCTCTTTTCTTTATAACTGTATTTTCAAAGTACCTGAGTTTCCTGAATTCAACTGCAATTTGAATTAAAGTCCACACAAAAAATACATGTCGCCGTAGAAATCGATATGCGCATGTAAATTTCTGGTTATGCAATACGCATATCGTTTTAACATGAAATACTCATTTTGAGCATATCGAATTTACGGGGCCGCATATCAAGTTAAAATTGATATTACATAATGTAAATTCGATCTATGTTTCATATCGATTATTTTTGTGTGTCGGTTTATGTTTTTAAAACCTTTTTTAAGGAAATTATTTTAAAACTTTTTACTCATTTCGAGCATATCAAATTTACGGGGCCGCATATCAAGTTAAAATTGATATTACATAATGTAAATTCGATCTATGTAGATTTATTTTAGTGTGTCGGTTTATGTTTTTAAAAACTTTTTTAAGGAAATTATTTTAAAACTATTGGATTATATTCTTATAACATTAAAAATACTAATTTTCAGTTCCAAAACAAATCGATGGCGGAGCTGAAGCCGCCGGTCTTCGGAGGTAGCGCCTCGGCAGCGGCAGCCGCCATTTGTGCCTACCCCAAGTGGTTCGTGCCGCTCTCCTTCCCGGTGACCATGGGCCACCTGTCCAACCTGGCGCCCCGCTGCACCTTGCCCAACTGCGCCTGTCTGGACAGCTACCAGTTCCACTAGGAGCTTCCATCGAGCACTACGCATTATCCTATTGAAATACATTTATTTAACCTAACTACAAACTGAACTATCTTATGAGTAATTGGGCAATCTTCGAGCTTCACTTGGGGGTATTCTCCGTCTCCTCCTCCTCGTCGTCGTCCTCATCGTCCTCGGAGAGATACATGCGATCCTCCTCGTCGCTCTGCTGGCCACTTCTGCTCCCGCTGCCCAGATTCAGGATGGGAGCACCGCCACTCGAGACGGAGGATGGGGATCCTGCTGTGGGCGCTGCTCCCTGGATGGCGGATGCATTGCGCTTGCTGAGATTGGCACGTCGCCACTTGGCCCGGCGATTCTGAAACCAGGTCTTCACCTGGCGATCGGTCAGCTTCAGTTGCAGAGCCAAATGACGTCGTTCCTCGGGCGACAGGTATTTGGAGCTGGCGAATCGAGCTTCGAGATTTTTCGTCTGCTGGGAGGTGAATCGGATCTGACCACCTTTTCGCTTTACGCCGAAGTTGGACATGTAGAAACTGGCAGCCGGATAGGCATTGCAGTAGAGGGCGGCAGCAGCGGTAGCTGGATTCGGGAAACCTGCCGAGGAAAGAACATCAGACATTTGAGTATATAAATTTAGAGCTTTTAAAATATTTATTATCTTATTTATTATTTATTTAAATAAGGATTTTGGGGATTCCTATTACTAAGAAATTGAACTCAAGACTCAAAAATAAACCAAACTCGAATTCTTCAGAACTAGGCTAACCGTTTGTGATAATATGTTTTAACATCGTTTTTAAAGAATTTTCGGTTAATTTACTCTCATTACGAATAGATGATATAATTCTGAAAAGCTCTTTTAATTTGTATTTATCATGATTTTAATATATACCTATAAATATAATAGATATATTTAGTACATCAAATTTATCTGCCAAACCGTATGCTCAAAACAAAGATAACTGAAAGATACCATGGAAAAGTGGAGAACAATCGATTTCATTGAATAACAATTTTACACTATCTACTCGATATAAAGTGGTGCAATCATTGGATTTTGATTGGTGGCTCCTGTGGCCCGATTCCCCTATCTCCGCCCACCGCCGCTTATCAAAGTAATCGGACACAACAATTCCGAGTCGTACAAGTGTATGAGTGGTCGGGAATATATCAGTAACACAGTATCCGTATCGGGGGATATGTCAACGCCCACTTGTAAGTGGGCGAAGACTTGGTGGCCATTGCGAAATGGATCGACTGAGCGCCGAGATTCCAGGGCAATTGAGCGAAATCAATTGCCCACCCGACAGGCAATCCGATTGTGGGTACTATATGCATGGTATATAAGTATAATGTGATAAGGGGAGGAGAGCTTTTCTGTTGACGTAACGGAAATTCGCACTTGTCGCGTATTTGAATTACGCTCATTCCGGCAGTGCTGAACTAATCTGATATTTCGGGACTCAGTTACCTCATAAGGGATCCAATCTACAAGTTAGATTCCAAGAACTTTTGGAAACTGCCAAATGCCGTTAAATAAATAACATTCGATTGCAAATGCCATAATTTAAATTGTTACAAATAGACTTATTAACGGTTATTTTTATTAAGTGGCGTACCCAGTGATAAGATTTTTTCCCCATGGGTAGACCCCCATTCTGCGCTTCCACAAGGCGTTTAATCGCTGAAAATTGGATTTGTTATTATTTTATAATGTGCGTGTCCAAAAGAAAGAATAAAATCATATCAGGTACTTGTTCGACACTTCCCCCTCTCCCACTTTTACCCCTTTTCGGGGCGGACGAGTGTCGACAACGGACGAGCTTATCGTAATCAAATGGCAATTGTCGCTATAAGATGATGGACAGCGCCTATTAATCGCCTCTAATAGCATTTTTCGTTTAGATAAGCCAAAACAAATCGGAAATCGGAATAGCAATGGAAATGGAGTGGGCTATACGAACAGATACACCACTCTGAATGGGCATTATAAACTAATAAATGCTCTACGGGTTTTAAGGAGTAAGTATAAAATGTATCTAAGCTCAATTTCAATTTTTCCAAAATGATAATGCAACGAAATAAGAAGAATTAAAATGGAGTGGGTCCTTAGAAATGGATAATTTGAGTAATAGAATTGCTTGCTTTATATTGCCACTAGAATTCGGTAGAATTTAACTGGGGGTTAAAAATTATTACTGACATCCAAATACTACATAGCGATTTATTTAACAATCTTACAAATTTCCTAGCATTTCCCACAGTTAAGCTTATTTGCATGAATGAGTTCAAGCAGTTCGATTTTCGGGAGACAACCATAATCCCTTTTAAATAGGGTCCAACTGTCACTATGCTCACCTCAATTTCAAATATTTGTCATTTTGATAAGGCCACCGAAAATATTTCGTGGGTTTTCCGATCCGAATGTGGAAGGGATGGAACTGGGGCTGTGACTTTATCACCATTACGTATTTCCCTGCCTGATTTTCTGGGGCTAATCTACCGTTACATTGCACAGAGAACTAACCGGGGAATGCACTTTTGAGGTGTGGGGGATTGGGAGATTTCAAGTGGCATTGGCGCCAACACTTGACTTTGACAAACACCCAACTGCACACACACATTAATCATGTTTATGGCCCATTTTGTGTGGGATCCCATTGTAATATTGGGATGGTTCGGACACTTTGGACTTAGGCTAGTTAAGACTGCATTTAAATGAGGATTTTTGTGTAGGACCATTCCCATGGTCGATCAATTTCCATATGTCAGTTTGATGAGATTAAGGTTTCAGCTTGTTGAGGTTCAATGACTTGAACTTGGAATAATCGAAAGGGGTGAAATAACTAATCCTTTGCCTTTAGTTGAAAATGTGAGAAAGTTTAATAGAAATATACTTTGCGTTCTATTTTTATTTTAAGAATTAACATATCATTTATAGTTATGAATGTTTCAGCATTTATCAGCATTTGAGTCTTTAATTGATAATTGTATCGCTCATTCATTCATAATACCAAATACGCTGTTTGTGACTCATTTCCGGTCTTAATGATATCTATGATGAAATGGTAATGAGGTCCTACTTTTTATGAAATTTACAGCTTTTAAAGAACCTGTTACTATCTAAAAGATATATATTTTTCCGTACCTTCTGGAGTACTGAAATTCTGTGTAGTCTCTGGAATAAAAAGAACTTTGTTCCTATTCCTATAAATTTTATCACGCCAAAAATTAAAAACGAACTTTGTATCAATAAGATATTAGAAGATAGTCAAAATGATGCAATTGAATGATTTTTCAAAAGGGTTCGTACGAATTTTCTTTGTATAAGGTTTAAGCTTCTGATATATGGAAATTTACTATTCTTAACTCATCTAATTCCTACATTAGTATAATCCCTCTTATGTGGATATTACTCACCTTCGCAATCCATGGCGAAAGGACTGTATTGATCACAATAGGCTGTCGGCTGGACGGCGGCTGCGGCGGCCACTGCGGCTGCCTGGAAGTGGGGCATGAAGAGCGAGGGATTCTTCTGGAGGTTGAGCACCTGCTGGTAGAACAGCGAGGCGGGATCCGGGTAGATGGGGTTGAAGCGCAGCGAGGTGGGCGCCAGCACGGTACTGGAGTCCATATTCTTGAGGGCATACTGAGCGGCGGCTGCCTCGCGGGACAGATCGTAGATATTGGAGCTGGAGGCGGAATTGGCGGAGGATGAGCTGGTGGCCAGCGATGCCTTGGGAATCGCCAGTGTAGGAGGAGAAGGTATTTCCGCTGTTCCTGCACGCAGGACTTTGAGCGGAGCCTCGACGCGACTGAGATCGATGGGGTGGTGTTTCAATAGTCGGACTCCTTGCTGTTCTTGTCTTCTGCTCCAAGATATTCTCGATGGAGAAGGCGGCCTTGCCGGACTTGGTGCCGATATCCATTTTGGAAGCGCCGTGGGTTATTATAGATCCCCGTAAAAGTGTTAACGACTCGATTCCGGAGCGATCGAAGCGACTGCGTCGGCCGCAGGCGGTGAACTAATGGAACAGCCAGCCGAAGAAGTCGAAGCCGCAGAGCCCCAGGTCGCTATAAATTGTACCAAATCTGATTTCACAGAATATAATAGATTGTACCTATAATGTTGTGCTAATGGGTAGATATCAATATTAACAATAATAGAGCGGTATGTAGATATGCCGCGCCAGGGAGATAATGCCGGGCTACCGGCCATCGATTGATAAGCGAGTGGTGGTTGGTGGGCGCTCCAGTGGCTCCGATGGCACTCCACTCCACTCGATTTCGATTTCCACTTCCAGTTTCCAATTGCAGAGCACGACAGCTCGACTGTCGGGAGTCGGAGTCCCAGTGCCAGTGGTTGGACACCCAATCGGCGATCCGATCCCCGCAGTCGTATAAATCACGGTCCCTGCTCGGGCGCTTATTGAGCTGCCAACCCACCCAAACCACCACCCTCCCACTCGGCGGGTCGGTGCTTTTGATCGAGTAATTGTTAATCACCCCTTATCGGTATTGTTACCTGGTTTCGGGTCTCTCGCTCTCTCTCTCTCTCGCGCGGCTACTGTTCAGGTATAATATTCTGTTGATTGTTGTTGTAAACAAATTAAAATTACCAATCTTTCTCTTTGGCTCTATTAGCCCCCCGTTTTTTTGGCCCACACCCCCTCCCCCTTTTGGGAGGTGTCCTTCCCTTCGGAAAATATCGCTTTGATTGAGTAATCGAGTTTGTGCTATGATTTCGGCGATGGTGTATGGTGCCCTCTCTTTCTGCTTTTCGGGAACAATATATGCGTTTGTATAACTGTAGTTGTGGATAGGTATTTCGGGGGTGTCTTATCAGTTGTACTCGGGCTCCTCGTAAAGCCTCCCAGATGATGGATTACTTCTGATTTCGGCCTTTGGGCTGGGTGATAAAAAAAAATAAACAGAGCCCATAAATGCTTCCAATTGTTGTTATTGTTGCTGATTCAACAACATGACTAGATAGATATAGATACCTCTCTGATATTTTTTTTCAGGTCGCCCCCAAAAAGTTTGTATCTTGGAGATAAGTTTTGGGTTCCGAAGAGCTTTGGGGAACAATGAAAATCTTTAGTTTCTGATGGTGGAGAAATTGTTTTCATTTCACACGACGATGTAGAGTATTATGGTGTGACTATTGAAAATTCGTCATGTTAAGGTCGAACTTTTATGGCTACATTAATAAATGACTCAATTTCAAATGATTTAACAAATTGCAAATAGAGTTTTTAGGGGATTCTTTATTGCAAAAGGTTGTAAACTTCAGCCAATCGACTGCCGATTAAGATTTTATGACACCCAAAAATAATAAAATAGTCATACAGAAGTTTCCAAGAACTTTACCATTGAATATATGAATAATACAATATTCGTATCTTAATCGTATGAAGAACCTTAACTCTGTATGTACTCAAAAACATTTAAGTTAAGGTAGTTTCATACAGAAAACATAAAAAGTCTGTTCAAATAAGAAACGAAATATCCTATTAATTTATTAAAGCCCTTAAGTTACAAAAGTATAAAAGTATTCAAGGAACTTATTTATGCAAAGTCGATTTTCAAAGATATGTACGAACTCTATACTCCCGAGTGCACTTGTAATCCCCGGATCTAACACTTCACCGCTTCATCATGAGCAGACACTTGTTCTCTGCTATCAGACAGTCAGTTGTGTAATCCCCGACCAAATCCCATCGACCGACAAGGTATATATTTTGCACCCGGGCCTGACGGCCATTTTGTGACATATCACAAGGTGAGTATTCAAATTTATCAATATGTGAATGGTTCGAATATGTTGTAGTGGCGGGTAAGAGGCCTAGGGGGAGCTCTCAATGGTAAGGCAGTAACGACCATTCAATAACTATTTTGTACTTTACAAAAAAATTAAACCAAAATAATGAATAATGAATGGTGATAAAAGTACGAGCAACGAATTCTTTTGAAAAGAAAAGCGTTTTTCGGCGGTATGCGATAAGTAAATGCGCCCAATTCGAGACATTGACGAGGTCTACAGCCACAAACTACGCTGTTCGATAAGGTGCCATGGCCTGGGGGGCTTATGGTCGTCAAGTGACGCTAAATTATTAGCAATTATCAGGAGACAAACGGTTTGAAATGACTTCGAAATTGGGCATAAATATTCCTCGCACGCATTAATTGTAGCAAAGGAAGAGCAGGCTGAACTTATAACACCTCTATCTACTGATAACAAGTTGTCGAAATGTCTTCCCATTCGGTTTTACATTATAACTTTATTCGATCACCGTCGAAAGTTGTGGTTTTTAATACATATCTTTATATATCCAGTTGACTTGTTCTCCATTAAATTGCGTTACATCTGAACGTTGGTTTATCAATTTATTTTCATTCTTTTATTTATGCAAATGAATAAATATTTTGTATATAGCACTACGTTGGCTGCAAGTAATTAATAAGCAGTTTCATCATTGACCTCTTATTGCATTTGATTCACTTATCTCTCTCTCGGTTCTCCTTCTCCGTCATACAGTGTACATCATAATATATAGAGTTTAATTTAATTTATCGTTAGCTTTATTTTATAACTATTTATAGGCTTCGCATGAAGTTGTTCAAGGTTTGCTTTGCTTCGCATTGTT
This sequence comes from Drosophila prostipennis, assembly GCA_037075205.1. Classification (NCBI taxonomy): domain Eukaryota; kingdom Metazoa; phylum Arthropoda; class Insecta; order Diptera; family Drosophilidae; genus Drosophila; species Drosophila prostipennis. Next base: position 90,501 of record JBAMCJ010006145.1, read on the forward strand.
TGAGAGCTAAGAGTTTCTTTGAGTATTTGCTTGCTTGCTTTGATTTAAATTCCATTTAAAGAAAAACAACAGTTAAAATGCAAAATAAATTAATTCAACTACAATTTGAGACATAACTAGGCATGCACACATTGAGTTTTCAGTTTTGGATTCATCTTTCAGCTATTTTTGGTTTGAAAAAGCACTACGAGTTACAAGATCTTCGAGTATTTGTGGTTGTGGCCATTGTTCTTTACAAGCTTCCTAGACATTACGAAATAAAATAAAATCCATAGACATTCGGTTTTGGTAGCAGTTAGTAAGAAAATTCGAGTAGCAAAACGAGTTAAAGTTAAAGTAAGAGTTAAGATTAATCGCTCTTCATCACCATCCTTTGTATAAATACAAATTGAGTTTAAGTTAGATTTGGTAGGTAGTAAGTTAGAATAGATTAATAACGTTTACATATTGGTAGGTTGGTAGGTAGGTAGTTGCTAATTGCGGCTGGCCAACAATCCATTAGACCAGATTGGCCACATGCGTCGTGTCCATGTGCATTATAAGAGTGCGCATAAAGGACATCTCCTTGCGCGCGTTCTCCAAAATCACTTTGGGATCCTCGGACGTGCAGCGCAGGCAGTTGGGCGCAAACACCATGGCCAGATTCGAGGAGTCCATCTTGGTGCAACTCACCACCTCGGATATGGAGAATTGTTGCAGGAAATGTATTAGATACGTTAGAACCTGAAAGCAGCCGAAGATTCAAGTTATTATAATTGCCGCCTTTAAAAATTGTCTATAATAACTTACCAGCTGATTTATTTCGGGCAACTTATTAACTATTTCTTTGGCTTTGTCGGGATCCTCTGTGTTCACGCAATCCTCGTAGTAGGCATCCGGTATAAGCGGATCGTACAGCTCTCGATACCACAGCTTAAGCAGACTGGCTGGCGCATGTGCATCAACTTTAATAATTGTATATTTAGATGAAATTCAATAAAATTAGTTTTATTAATTCCTTACCCAATGGGTTTTTATAATCAGGAACATCCCACCGATCCAGGCGATTCTTCATGCAATTGACTTCATCCACATCCGCGGAGACGCGAAAGATTCCTTCAGTCTGCTTTCCATTCAGCAGTAGCACCTTAATAATGGGAATATATTTTAAATAGAGTTGAATTCTCCTAAAATCTAGATAAGTGATGAACATACATGCTCTGAAAGTGTAGTCTGTATCCAGGGCAGCTTGCGGAATGGAAACTTATCCTTTTGGAGCTCCATCACCTCGGAAAGTGTGTTACCGAACATGCTATTCCTCAGGATTTGTTGCTGAAAGTTGATGATTAAGAAAATATTATAAAAAAGTCTTTATATTCCTGAACATTTTATTTACCCGCGCCTGTTCCACCTCATCCACAGTGGGCTTCTTGGCCAGACGTCGTCCACAGCTACCAATGCGATCCAAGCGGCGACAGCACACTGTGGCGTAGTGCGAGATCTGCACATGGATGGGCCACTTGCTCACCTCCATGAAGCACGTGGCAAATGAGGGATCTCGATGACGATTGACATAACTGTAGGGGTAGACATCATTTTAAATGAGTTTCATCAAACTAATCATTATATATAAAATACTCACTTGAGCAGAGTCGGTTGAAACGTGGGCGAGGGGGGTACATAGGACAGACAGATGGCCATCAGCTCCCAGCCCCGGATGAGCGAGTCTCTCTTGGGATTCTCTGTCGTTTGGCGACACAACTGGACATACAACTCATCTCTTAGTCTGCGGGAGAGGCAAAAATGTAGTATCGAATCGTATTGTTTTGTTAAGGTCTAACTACTCACTGCTGCTGTGGTAAGGATGCACTGATAATTTCTATGGCCACCGAATTTAAAGTCATGCCCATGCGCGCCTTGCGATCCGCCATGTAGATCTGGACCAGCTTGAACAGCTCGATGGCCGTCTTCTTGTCCGCCTTGTCCCGGGACAGAGCCAACATGGGTCGACTAATCGCCTCCGCCGTCCAACTAAGCATGTCGCGCACCGATGCCTTCTTTCGGAAGATACCCTTTGAGTGGAGATTCAGATTGTCGGCAGCAAATTTCTCGATATCACATTCTTTCATGCACGCTAACGTGGGTCCACCCAATCCCATGCCACCGACTCCCGGAGCGCGTTCGCTGGGTGGGAAGATCTGCTGAATGGTGGGCTTCAAGGAGGGAGGGGCCATCTTGTGACCAGGTCGGGAAAGACTGGCTGGCGTTACACTGCCCACCGTAGTCTGCGGTTGACCAGCAACGAAACTGTGCCCATGGCTGGTCTCTTCTTTGGATGATGCAGCTGGTCCCGATCCCTGGTGACCGGCGCCGGCTAGCCGCGAAATCTGCCGGTTGGGAGAGGGCAGGGTTTGCGACTGCTTCTGCTTAGCGTCGCTCGGTTCCAGGTGCAGCTGCTGCTGGGGAGGCAGCGACGGCGGTGGAACGTGATGACCATGACCATGCCCAGAATAGGGCGGCGTATTGGAGTAAAGCTGCTGACCGTGATACCCGCTTCCTGCCGAGGGACTGTGCGATACGGTGTCGTAGTATGAGATCTGGTAACGGGGCTTTGGCTTGGGAACGGTGGCGGTAGGAGCCGAGGGTTCTGTCACATTGCCACCGATTCCCTCTAGCACAGCCTCCACGTTTTCGGAGCTAAGCGGGAGATGAAAAATACCAGTTAATTAGGATCGATAGCATCTGGGTCTCAGTTTAATATACACTTACATGTCCTCCCTTCCGGCGGGATCGTGCGGCGGAAACATGTACGCATAGTAGGAGACGCTGTCACCCATATTGGCGTAGTCGTCAATCATGCCGTAGTTGTGCTCAAGATAGCCGCCATGCGTGTCCGATCCTCCGTCCGAATCCTCATTGTCCGGCTCGTGGCCTGAGAGCGAGTGCTCCGACTGGCTGTCCGAGTGGTAGGAGTCCGAATCGCCGCCATCGCCACCACGGTACTCGTAGCGACCCGATAGCTTTGCCTGCTCCATGATGTAGTGCTTGAGGGGCAGCAGGTGAGGCATGTCCCGGTCCCAGTTGGTGTACAAGGGCGAGGTGTTCCCATTGTCGTATTCCACGTCGCTGTTGTCGGCCTGTTGATGGTAAGGATGCTGCTTTGAGCGTCGCTTCTCACCGCCCTGTCCACTGCCTCCTCCCGCTTGGTAGCCCCGTTTGTCCAGACTGGAACTGGCACTGTGCCGCAAAGAACTCTGCCCGCCGTGATGATGCGTCTGCGAACGATTCGCCGTCGAGTTGTTGGACTTCTGGCGGTGGCGGGCAGAGTCGTTGGAACCGCGCGACGAGTGCGTCAGCAGGCCCATGTTCTCGGTACCACCGCCCGGCGAGATGGGCCCCGCTCTGCCCAGCGAAATCCTCTCCAGACTCAGCAAATCCACGCTATGGCTCGGCTCCTGCAGGCGTGGTGAGTGCTGCAGCTGGGGCAGCGCACTTGTGGCACTCGTCTTCGCCTGGCGCGAGCTCTTCGTCTGCGGACTGATGGGACTCTGTGGACTGGAGTCGCTCGAGTGCTTCTTGTGGCTGCTGCTGCCGCTGCCCGCCGTACTGGTGGCCGTATTGCTGCCACTGGCGCCACCGCCACCCGGTCCTCCGCCGCTCTTGGTGGCATTGGTGGTGTGGCGGCGGCGCGAGAGTGGTGTGTTCTCAACCGACTTGAAGTACTTCTCGTGCATCGAGTCATCGCTTGCGGCTCCTCCGTTCGCCGCTTCAGCGCTGCTCTTGCGGTAGGATTTGCTGTGGTGGCCGGCGGCGGCTGGATTGATGGATGAGGACATGAAACTTCCAGAGCGGGCCAGCGACACCTTGTACTCCCGATCTAGAAAAAGAATTTATTTATTAGTATAGGCATAGCTTCGAAGTTCCTTTGGTTGCATTTAAATTTAAGTTCGATTCTTACCGCCTCCGTAGGACTTGCCCACTGGTGCAGCACCGCCACTACCACCTCCTCCTCCTCCGCCACTGCGTTGTGCGTTCCTTTGCTGATGCTGCTGCTGTGCGTAGTTGTATGGGGCAGTGGGCGCTGCATCCGGCGACATCTTCTTCTTCTGCGACTGAGGCGTGTGAATGGAGTGTGTGGGCGAGGCGATGTCCGACGACTTGGAGGAATAACCCTGCAGGTGGTTGGGCAGCTGCTGATGATCGAAATACTTGTCCCCATAGCCACTGCCACCGGCGTAGGATGAGGATGTGGAGGTGCTGCCATGCGGTAAATTATGCGAACTGGTGCTCTCTTGCAGCATCTCGAAACTGAAAGGCGATCCGTAACCGTAAAGCGCAAGCATAGATGGAGATGGGCATATAGAAGCGATTTAAAGCCGATGAAGTGGTGAAAGCGAAACCTCAACTACTTACGCTCCGTTATCCTTGCCGCCGCCCCGTTGATGCTTCTGCAGGGAGCCCAGGCGCAGGCTATCCGGATGTCCTGATCCCGGAACACTGCCGTCATTGATGCGCCTGTAGCCGTGCGCACTGGACAGACTAGAGTCGCTGGACTTGCCCGATTCCTTGTACTGATTGCAGGAGTCTGGCAAAATGAAACGAGGTCGCAGTGAGTCATCGGAATTTCGGGGTTGAGTGGAGCACTCACCTTGCGAACGCCTGGAGGCATAGCCCTGCGGATGCTGCTGCATTTCCATCGAGCGGGATGAGTCACCGGTGCCAACGCTATAAAAAAAAAGAGGCCCAGAATGGAATGTAAACAATGGTGAGATAGATGTAAACAAAAGTGGGAGGGAGCAGGCCCCAAATGGGGTTACTCAACTCAACTCACCGAAAGCTTTGACGGCCACGTGGACTAGAGACCAGATCGCTCGATGGTTAGCTTCTCCTCGGAACTGGCCACCGCACCATTGCCGCCGCTGATCCTCTGCTGACCACGTCCCTTTTTGTTTGGACCCGACATGGGTGACGGTTGCTGCTGCTGCTGCTGGGAAGGATTTTGCACCTGCTGCTGCTGCTGCTGTTTTTGGGGCGTGGTCTGCTCACGACGCTCGCTGGGATCGGTGTTCTGCTTGAGCGTCTGCAGCTTGGCCAGCGGAATGATGTCGCACTTGCTCGGCCGGTGCCACACGGTCTTCTGCGTGGCCGCATTGTAGTAGTAGAACCGCTGGGTATTCGTATCAAACAGTTCCCACCACTGCGATGAGTCGGTCCGCTTAATTGGCACATCCTGTAAAGCGAGAACGGAACGGGAATGAGTTACGGATTGAGGCCGGGAACGAGAACGGAACGCGGTACGCGTGGCGAAATTAGTTTGGATCGTTGTCATCAGATTGGAGAGAGTACTCGTGTGTGTGGGATTGAGTGGATCGGGTCTTTGTGGCGGAGGCATTGGGGATACGGGTCGAGGAGGGGGAGGGGACAACACGTGGGCCGTGAGATCAACGTGCGTTTATTAGATAAACACTCATGAATACTAATATGCCCTGAGGTGAAGTTAAAGTTGATCGATGGTTATTTCCTAACCGGATATTCTTCCACCTGTTTATGCAGATCAAGCACTCTTAAAATTTCTTTATGACCCTAGTAATCCACTCAATTCTCTGGAAACAGCTGATGGAGTTACTTGTTAGCGGGCATTTATTAATCTAAATATGAGTAATAATTTCTAAAGTTCAGTGGCCCGGCTTTGAGATACCCGTTTCTTTAAACAATGTTGAATTCTATTATAAAATTCATCTTGTTTGAAGATAGATACCTTAGATAGATACCTAGAACCTATCTTAATTAAAACGTTTATTTTTCATAAAAAATATTTGTAGGTACCTATTTACCTACCATTTAACTAAAACATTTATTTTCCATGGTTTTCTTTGAACCTTCAAGAGAACATTTAAGAACCCTATTTCGATCTTGATGGGTTCCTTCCTTTTCAAAATCAATTCTTTGATGAATAAAGATTACAGACATAGTTTAGTACGTATTGAAATTAATAATAACTTCACTGAATATATTTTATTTCTCTATATTTAATCAAAGCACATTGTACATACTGAGACCTAAAGATTTCGGCACGTTTCGACATCTGTCTCATAAACGTAGTTTCATCAGAAGTGACACCGGACCCAATGACATTCAGCTCTGGCTTTGGCAATGATGAGTTTCCATTCCGCTTAAGCTTTGGAGGCCCCATTGTTGTCGTTGTTGTGGATCTGGCTTTTATCCCTCCTCTTGAATTATCCAACAATTACACAAAAGCATATTTATTTTGGTATCTTAGCTCGAGAGCTTTTCTTCGGGCTTAATCAGCAAACTCGAGAGCACAAAGAGTGCGAGTGGGTGTGTGTGTGTTTATAATCTGAATCTGAAGGGTTTTATCAGCCGAGTAAATAAAACAAGTGCTTGACAAACAGGAATTCTCGATGGTTCCTCAACTGCATTGGCTGCCGTTTTAGTGATGGGAAAGGTATTTCTTATTTGAAATAAGCTAAGGTACAAGAACCACGTCAATATGGTACATTTAATGTAACAGTATCTTAAAGATTTTAATAGATGTCTTTGAATTTCGATAGGAATTCGAGATCTGTTCTAAAAACATAATAAGCTCTGTTAAAATACTAAACAAAATTTTATAAATGCAAACTCAGTTTATTATTACTTCGACACAAAAAAAAACTTAGTAAAATTAACCAATATAATAGTCAAACAGTCCCCAACCACAAAAATTGTCAATTCTACCAATTAAATAGTTACTTTCACAACAACAAATACACACAATTAGCAAAGACACACACACACAAAGCAAAAACACAATACACGTTACTATTTTTTATAGTTGCGTAACTATCCGTATAGGTTAATTTTACCAATCAAAGTTTTTTTGTGTGTTAAGATTATTGCAGAACCCCAAAATCGAGTCGACTTAATCGGGTAGAATATTTTGAAAAAGGCTTAGAATTATTTTATGGTCTGAATCATAAAGGTACAACTATTACTTTGTGCTCTCCATCACTGATTTAATCCTCCCTTTAATATGTGGCCTTGTTGGCGAGGCGCGTGTGCTTAATCCGCTCCATCTCGCTCACTCCGCTCTCCCCATCTCTGTCTCTGTCCCAGAAGTCAGGGTTATTTCTGCAAAATGCATGCAGTAAGAGCACCAGCAGCAGCAGCAGCAGTAGCAGCAGAATCAGCAGCAGCGCTGACCTTGAACTTTTGCGCTGCAGATGCGTCCACAGCCGACGAGGACTGGAGACCTCAGCTTCAGTTGCAATTGCCAGGGCCAGTTGGGCGTTGGGCGTTTTGCGATGGGTGGTTTCTGACCCACGCCCCTTTTGAATCCAGCTGCCTGCAGGCGTTTTGTTGCTTTTGCTTTTGCTGTTGTGGTTGCCACTGGCCACTGATAGCAACAACAATGCCAGCCCCGCCCACCGCTCAACGCCCATCGCACCCCGCTGCAAATGAAAGCTTTCGGCTTGGCTGCTTTTCATTTCTGGTTTTCATTTCCATTTCCAAGCGGCGCCCCCGATTGCGTTGCATGTTGCATAATTTGTGGGCGCAACCAGACGATGTTTGGGAGAGGGAGGAGCTGCTGGGAGCAAGGCCACCCAGTGGAGATGGGCCACTCAGATGCCATGTCGCCTCGTTACGCTTTTCGCATTGTTGCATTTCCAACTGCCAGTTAGCCAGCCAGTCAGTCAGTCAGTCAATCAGTCAATCAGTCAGTCAGTCACTTAGTCAGCCATCCATCCAGATATCCCTCTCCGTCTCCAATGAACCGATTCCCCGCTGCCTCCAGTTAAATGCGAGATGGACTATAAAAAGACTCGACCTCATTTGTGGCCTTGTACAAAATTCCAAATATTTTTTGTAATTATGGAATGTGAACAACAATGGGGGGAGATGAGAACGAGTCTGGCCTACATCTTAGTCACAAAACAGTCAGCTGTAATGGGCCCATTGTACACACTTTTTTTGTTGAAAGTTATATTCATTTAATTCATTTACCTAAGAAATCACTTTTGAGCTCTTGATTATTTAAAATTAAATTTACAGGAAAGAGCTCATTTCAATTAATTATAGTTAAGGGTTGGGGAGGGGGGGGGGGGGGGGGCAGAATTGTTTTAGAGTATGGGGGGGCCTTTTTTAATATCATCTAAGCATAGTTTTTGAATTGCTTAATAAACATTTGCTTTCTATTTATTTGTTTTTATTTAGTTTGACTTTTTAAATGAGCTTTTTTAATATTTGCTTATAACGTATACGTTCAATGATATGTACATATGTGAATCGTTGATTAATTGAAAAACCTTGGTACACAGAATTTAATTAAAGAGTGGAAAGGTCTCGTGTTTTGGCGTATTGAAACGGGCAGTCAAACCGATTTCCCCTCAAAAAAATTCATACTCGCAAAATCTGTAAGAATTAAAGTGTCGAAAAGTTTTGGGATATAATACATTAAATACATTCTAAGGAATGGTTACTCATTCGCCCTGATACCTACTACAAAAAGAAAGAGCTGGCCAATATTATAAGACTGATTTGGTTTAATTGAAAGCCCGTTAATTTTCCAATTAAACTGAAGCGTTGAGTATAGATTCCCTCGAATAATGCATTCCATTTCGTTATCTGCCATTCAATTTGCCAGCCATGAAGTACTGCGTGTGGCATGTGGAGATGTACGTCTGGCGCTTATTGAAAAACAATTACAACTTTTAATCAGCGGCAAGTGGGTCGATCGAGGCGAAAAAAGAAGCGAGGCACGCACAAGATTTCTAATCGGGTTGAGTCTAGAGTTCTCCGTATACAGAAGACTATGGCCGAGGTCAGTTTCGGACCGATCTACACTTCCTTTCATCTGTGAATCATGCAGCGGGAAAACAAGCAAATGATATTAAATGAGACGCAGACACACTGAAGTAAAAACAAACAGAAAAACCAGACGAAATTTTGTTGTTACCCCTCGGTAAATTAGGTCATCAACAGAGCGAATTTTGAAGCCCAGCGCAGATCCCGAAATAGAACCCATGGAGGCGATAACATCGAAACTACGGAACGGGCCTCTCTCGAAATTGGAATGGAATGTGTCACCAAAATGGGAACCAATGAATGGAATTGAATTGTTTTGGAATTTAAGCAAATATTGATCTGACTTCAATTCAAATATTTCGTACTTTTCTCTTCGAATAAGCACAATCCCCAATAACTTTTTCCAGACGAAAGCAATAACAATTAAATAGTCAGATTTATAGATTAAGGCAATGCAGTTATCGATGAGTTGGGCACATGTTTCACATTCTCGCGAGGCAACTGGAATGCAGATCTCTGAGAAAAAAGCAATTCAAATACTTATTTATAGATCAGTGGGCAGTGAAAGAGCCTAGTCTAAGGCTTATTTATGGTGTGGTTGCTATTTTATAGCTCCAATACAGTTCAGCAACCCAAGATATTATTGAAATTGTGTCATGAATCAACAGCAAATTTAAAAAATAAAAGCGACTGATTTCTTTTCGTGATGAAATCAATGTATTTTCCTTTAAAATCTTAAAAACTCATCAAAGTTTACCACAAAATGTGACTAAGTAGATATGGGCACAAATTTAAATCCCAAGTCATTGATGTTGCATCAACCGCAGAAGGTCCCCTCACTGGTATTCAAAAATGTTTAATGTATTTTAGCCTGCAAGAAGCTTCCGAAGACGAAATTCATTAGCAATATTTATGCACATTTAATTGACTTGGTAATTGCTTTCAAATTGTGCCAAGCAAAGCGGAAGAAGTCGGTACTTAGCTGTGTATCTGTGTGTAGCCCAAAAGCACACTTTGGCCGCAAAGACAGGAAACCAAACTTTGCCCAAGAAGGCAATGGGCGATAGCCAACCGAAGAAGAGGAAGACTGTGAGGTAAGGAATACCTTAAGTCTGGAATCATAGATAATGCATGACATGCATATTCAGCAAGCAGGTAATGAATATTGATTTTTCAAAAACCAAGTTTAGAAGTTTGATAAACTTGGTATACTTAATATTCAAATATAAATTTTTTAAAACTTAATAATAGACCAGTTAAAATAGAATCTTCAAAAATATTCAAAGAAAAATTTTTCAATTCCGAAGCCCAGGGGATTACAAGTTTTTCAAAGAAATTTTGTTTTTTGAAAAATATTCTCAATTCTTTCAATAATTGCGAGAAAATTCTAATTCTTAGAATTTTTTTATATTTGTTTATAAAACTAAACTTAAACAAATAATATTGATTATGACTACACACAAAGGAAGTTTGCTTCGGTAAACCGTTGACCAACAAAGATAGTTACGTAACTATTAAAATAGTTCGTGTATTGTTGAATTTGCTTTCGAAGTGTCAAAGTCATTTAAAAATTGAGTCATATTCCTGTAGTAGTAGAGAATACACTATTTACTTATTACGAAGCGATAATTTATTTCCTGATTAGGGCCTGTTCGAGAATTAGCTAACAATTGGCATTTTACCAATTTTTAGGTGTGTCATAGGTTCAAAAACATCCAAGATATAGAAAGTGGACTCTTATAAAATCACAGTCCATACCATCCTTTCCAGATCCAATCTCAGCACTTAATCACAATAAAGACGTTTTTAAAGATACTCTGTAATATAATGTAATAAAATTATACTTTTCTTTGGTCGAATATCCCCCAATGAAGAATGAGAAACAAAGACCACAGTAAAAATTGAAATATTTCGACGATTGCGTAGCACAAGTCCCTCCACTGAAGCGAAGAAGGCCCAGATCGAGGTCTGACCGTTTTGGAGGAGGCGCCGCCGCATTTGGTTGCCCGGGGGATTGCACCACCACCCCTTTTGCAGGGGGGATTGGGGCAGCAGTTGGATGACGCCGGCGGACGCACGTGAACATCCAGTGCTCGTCGTCGTCGCCACTCCGGATTCTGGTTCGGCAGTCTTGAGGTCTTGAGGCGGGTTTCGTAATGTGAAACATGAAACGAGCAATGGACGTGCAACTTGTGGACAACTTTTCTTTTCTGTTTCTCCCTGCCAACCGGAAGTTTTACAAAGGCAAATGGGCAAAAAAGAGACGAAAAACAGTATGAAAAAGTTGACAAAGCCACGACGAAGGGAGGGCGGTAATTTCGAGTTATAATAAAAAGCTGAACAAAAAAAGTAGACGGTGCCCCAGCGACTGTGAATAAATTTCAAATCACGTACAATGAACGCAGCAGGGAGAGTTGTTGTCGTTTTTGTTGTTGCTGCTGCTGGTGGTGACACCAAAGAGAGCTCAGCTCGGCTAAAACAAAAAGCTGCAAGTTGGCCAACAAGCAATACAAAAACCAGAACAGAATGTCGCTAATTTAAAGCACGTTAGAAACGAGCGAGGGTGGAACAATGACTACGGAAAGGGGTGCACGGCAAGGTGGTGCAATCACCCCATCTTTAATAATGTCTTTTTCACGCCGCCCTGCATAAATTGTGTGGATTATATGGCGCAGTGAAAAGGATTCACTTCCTCATCGCCACGAGGGGAAGCGGCAACAATTGCAGTAGCTGCAATCAGATACTAAATCGAGGGCAGGCTTTTATGGACCTTATCTGCTACTTTGGAAAGGAGAAGAATGGAGACGGAAGTGTCGACTTTACGCTGCTAATTCACAATAGACGCTCCGGAATCGCAACATCGGAGTATTTGTAATGGGCAAAACAAGATTCAGAGAAAATATTTTTCTTAATTTTTCATAAAATCTCTATATTTATAAAACGAAAGTAAAAACTAACAGATCCAATACATCCAAAAGAAAATCGATATGAAACGTATATCGTTTTACATTATTTAAGATCAATTTTAATTTGATATGAGGTCAGGTAAATTAGACCTGGTCGAAAGGAGTATTTCATGTAAAAACAATATGGGTTTTGCATGATCTGAAATTTACATGGCCATATCGATTTAACGGGAACATGTAAGAATAAATAAATAAATGTGTCAGTAAACATTTTTAGTAAATTTTCGAATAATAGACAAGTCATAATGACCGCTTAAGTCCATTTATTTCCCAGAGATCTGAGATCCTATTCATTTACGAGTATCTATTCATTGACCACAAACCATCACTAATTAACTCAAAGATCAAGCTTCGAAGAAACAAGTCCATTGATATTTACCTTTATTATGCTTTCTGTTTATTATCATCTCCGCTCTCTTTCGCTTTTTGGCCGAAAGCACTGTTTATGTGGGCGTAGGCGGGGGGGTGTGGCAGAATGCGGATGACGTAGTCGATGAGTCAAACAGAGAGTGAGAGTGACAAAAACCGAAATGAAATGCACATAAATAAACACTCAAAGAGCGCAAAGAGAGAGCGATGGTTTTGCTGCAGTGCCTTTTGGGGGGTAAGAGAAACGAAAGGAGTGGGGAGAGAGCGGAAGGGCCGCAGGACGGGCCGCAGGACGGGCAATAAATCATGGCGTCCAAGCGGACATTACGCCCACTTACACATCAAAAAAATTCGTGGACTCAGGTGACATTGAACATTTTTAGAATACTCAACTGTCGAAATACTTTTATTGTGTAGAATTAGTTACAATTCGTCCATTTTAATTGAATTACCAGAACATTACCTACAATAAATCGACTGTAAATTTTAAAGTTCAATCAATTTAAAATTTTTTCTCTGCAGCTCTGCATGCAAGCCTTTTCATTACGGAAGCAGAACATGCACTCTCTCGCACACCAATACCTTCAGAAAACCCCTGGCCATGTGTATGCAATCAGGAGCAAAACGAGGACATTGCAGGCCAACAACAAAATCAATGAAATTTTCACTACTTCCTTTGGAAGAAAGGTAAAATAAAAAGCCAAAGGAAGAAGGGTGGCCTGGTTTGCTCGTCTGGCCGATGTTTGCCTTTCGGCTTCGTCCTGCAGGCGAGACCAAAGTTATTAGCCTGCAACACCTTTTGGCGTTGCCGCATTAGCCAAACAGCATAGAAAATGTGAAAAAAAGCCAAGCATTTGAGCAAACAGACATTCCAAGCCAATGGTTTTCCTTACGAGCTCCTCTGAAAGGGAAAAGTTTTGCCTTTACATAGGGAAAACATTTTCATTGAGGCATGAACGACTGCAACATTTCCTACTTTTACTTGGCTGTTATATCAGAATGGTTATGATGATGCGCGCATCATTCGACAGTTATTTTAATATAATTAACCTTGGTCACGCCACTTGGCGAAGTGGGTTACGAAAAATTTGCAAGCCAAACACAAACAAGAAAATTGCGCAAACAAGTGACCCAGAATAGTAATTAAACAACTAGACACACAACAAGTTGCTCATCTAATCAATTAAGTAAACCCCTCGAGAGCGTGGTCGTTGAACTCCATAAACAAGATCTTGTGTTGCATAAGATGATACATGGGAACTGATGACTTTCCATAACCATAAGAAAATAACAATACAATAGGAATCTCTGAACTTTAACAAGTGTGTAAGTATTCATAAAAGAGAAATGAATATAATCTTAATAGAGGACTCTATCAAATATTTTAATAATTAAACTGAACAAATAACGCAAAAGGAGCAAAATCATTTAATTTTCACATTTTTCCACCCCTATCCCAAATTTCCTATCGATCGAACAAGTATTTTGTAGACAAATGAGATTTATTTTATATGTTGTGTTATTTAAAATGAAGAGGCTGTCTAAATTTATTCGACCTCTTTGTGCACTTCTTCTTCTTCGAGTCAGTTTGAAGAATTATTTTAGAAAAGTTCTGGAGATATGTATATGGATTTTCAGATATTGAGTTGTGTACTTACTTCTGGTGGATCCCAAACACATTCGCCCGTGGTGAGATTGGCGTACATGTGGTCCTTGCTGCGCGGCTCGATGATTTCCACCCATTCTATTCTGCTGGTCCGGAGCGAAGATGAAGATGGAGATCCGGAGAGGGCGAGAAATACACATAAATAAGACATAAAATGCGATTGCTTCTATTTTCGAGCGGCCGACGAAAGCATCTCAGGAATGCCAGCCGAGTTTTTCGAGCACGGCAAAATGGCAGAGATACTAAAAACTTTGTGAAACACGCCCTCAAAAGCGGCAGCAAACAAAAAAACAACGACAAATCCCCCAGCAAACAAATGTTTCATTCAATATTTCAGGGCATTCATTGAGGCAAATTGATATACATAGATGGAAAAAAAAGGTTGACCAAAATCGGCATTGTGCGTAGTTTCTAAATGTGTGAGTGTGCCGGTTTTCCTCCATTCAACTGGGCTTTTCTCTATGCCGACGACAAACATATTTAGTCAAACATTTTCCGGTTTTTCCTTATTTGAAAATTGCAGTCCTTACACACACACACACACGCACACATTTGGGCGAGAATGGGAGTTGGGAGAGAGTGGGTGAGTGAGGCGAGTGCGAGTGCGAGAGGGGTGTTAGTACTCTCTCTTTGGCTCTCTCTTTTTGGCACATTTGGCGGCCGACGCTTGTTGCCGCGCCTTGCCAGAAAATCGATTTTGCAGGCGCCTGAGGCCACGAAAGAGCCAAAAAGTGCATAAATCAGGAATTTAATCAAGGTAAAAGAAAATGCACGCAAGCGGAGTGGGGAGAGAGTAGCCACCCACTCACGCACTCGCACTCACACACACACGCACGGAGACAGCCAAACGCAGCTGTCAAAAGGCGGCTCCTGCTCTCTCTCTTCCTTCCCCCTCCACGCCCATTCGCTCTCCTTTTGCCACCCACCCATTCGCACTGCATGGAAATTTTCTGCAGTCAAGACAACAATTTATTTAACAAAAGCATCTGCAGTTGGTCATTGTCGTTGCTGCATTTGCTTTCTGAATAAATTGAATACACAATTTCGACATTCGCGCTGTCTGGAGATTGCCGTTGTTGTTGTTGTTGTTTTTGGTTGCTGCCGCTGATGATAGTTGTTGTAGTTTTTGTAGTCGTAGTGTAACGGCACACACCTTTCACAACTTGAACTCATTTTTTTCTCTGCTCTTTATTAGGGGGCTGCTGCTGGTTGTTGTTATTGTTGTTGCTGCTGGCGGTTTTCTCTCGCCTTCTTGTTGTTGTTGCTGCCTCCTTTTGCTATTTCTGCTGCTGCTGCTTCTTCCTCCTTTCCTTACACACACGCACGCAAACACCCCGAACGCACTTTATATATATAAATATTTATATATATATATTTTTTTCTTTCACTTATTTTCGCTTCGGTCGCGGCAGCGAAAATGCAATTTTCTTCCCAATTGATTTTTTGTACACACTTTGCACTCCTTTTCTCACATGCGTGCAGTTTTTGTTGTAGTTGCCGTGGCTGCCGCTGCAGTGCAACGCGAATCACTTTCACATTTATGACATAATACACTGGCCATATTTTTGCTTGGCCCTGTTCGTGCAACGTTTGTGCAACTGCATGTTCCCAGCTTATTTAAATATTTATTTATGCAGTGCTGCGGTGCCAATTTCGAACGGATTTGCTCTTTGCTGCATTCGAGATGGATGAACAACGATAAAAACATCGTTAGTGGCATCGATTTTTTGTGGTATTATTAAGGCATTTTTCCACTATGCGGTTTTTTCGGTATTTTCGATTGGCAACGCGATAGGCGGACGGGAGGTGTTTCCATTGGCAAACGCGTCTGAAACAGCTGTTCTGCTATTGTCATTTGCGAGCTAAAGTAAGCAATGGATTTAAATAATTTATTACTAATAAATACAATATCAGAACAGCATTTGAACACAATAAATATGTGTGGACAAATTGCCCAAATGCTGGAAGCAAGCACCACATCCCACGCTCTTGCAGTACATTTTAATGAAAACCAAGACCAGACAACTTAATAAGGCAATGTTGTATTCTTCATGTATTTCACAGCCCTTTAACCTAATTACAAGTAATTAATACATAAATATAAATCAAAACACATTATTAATTAATTAACAGTCAAATATGGTTTACTCCCGCATGTTTTGCTCAAACAGCTTGAGAACCCTTTCTTGGAAGCCCCTAGTGTTTTCGTTAAAATTTTTGAGCTCCTCGGCGATCCCCTGCATCAAGCATATTTTTTTCCACAGCATTGGGGCCATAGCTCGCCATCTCATCCGACATCTCCTGGTATATGTGGGTGTTCTTCCGAACACCTCGAAGTCCGTCCATGTTCTCCTCCCACAAATACAGGAGGAACTCGGTGGCATCTGCTGTCCACAGCATTTTTCTTTTTTCTGTGAAGAGAATTCTTTAATATAAACTATTAAATAATTAAAAACAAACAAATTACCTGTTCGTTTTCCATTTTGCCGGCTTTTATGTTGACAATCAGCTGTTTTGGGCCATCCCTGGTCAATGGTGCTGGTAAATGGTGGTGGAAAATACCACAAATTTCACTTTCCAGCCCTGTAACGCGACAAATTTCCACCCTCCCCTCCCCACCCTCGCCTACAAGTTTTGTAAGGGATTTGGTCGCGTTCAACCGTAATTGGATGCAAACGCGACGCGTAGAGGTGGAGAAACATCGATGAAAACATCGATACATCGATGTTTTAGATATTTTTAGAAACATCGATGTTTTTTTGCCACAATCGATGTTTTTGGCACATCACCAAATTTGGAGAAACGGTTTTTTCATTCCTTGATTTTAAATAAAAATCGAAGATAAATTCACCGCGAGCCGACGCTGTGATCCTACTAAGGCAACATATTAAAACCCAAAACGAGCCCGAAGCATGCGACCCACTAAAATATTGAAAGGTGAATCTTGATGAAGTTATTATCGCAAATTTTAAAGAACTATTTTTTTTATAGTCAAGATATATACGAACCGCTAAAACAGGTTGCACTTAAATACCTTTGTATACCAGGGACTTCCTGTGAGTCGGAGAGGTGCTTCAGCAAAGCTGGACATATAGTGTCGGATTGCCGCACAAGTCTGAAGCGTTAATGTTCATCAACAAAAATCAAGATATTTTTCTTAACTTATCTATCCTATAACCATAATGCTATTCTATAGTACCATAGCGTGAATATGATGATCTCATAGAATTCGGATGATCTTTTTTTTTTTAATTTGTTTGCGAATAAAGCCTTTGATTTTTTGTTTTAATTTGAAACATAAAAGTCTTTCAGTGGCGCCATACTTCTACACTAAGTTAAAAAAAAAAATTATATATTTTTTCAAAACATCGATGTTTCATCGATGTTTTTTTTGAAAACATCGAAAACATCGATATTTGCGAACATCGATGTTTCTCCACCTCTAGCGACGCGTTCATAATGAGCAGAGGGCATTATTTGTTTACGGTAATACTAAAAATGTAGCCGGTTGACGAGAAAATGAGTCGATTTACGTTCTGTTAAGCGCTAACATTTGAGTGGCTGGAGTCTGCAGACTCAATAGTTCTTACTATAGTTCTGCTGAACGCACATGATCACTGATCATGATGCAAGAATTTTGCATCAGTGATCAGTGATCAGGTAGCGTAAAAAAGTACGCTACCTTTTCTTGATACATGATACATAGCTGTTGGCGTGTATCGATAGGCGAAATATCCAGTAGAATGGACAGAAGAAGAATGTAAGCAAAGGCAAATATAAACAAGAAAGGAAGCTAGCTTCGGCCAGCCGAAGCTTATATACCCTTGCAGATAATTCCTATTAATCACTAATTTTTCCATCGTTCCTATGGCAGCTATATGATATAGTAGTTCGATATTGATAAAATTAAAATCGAAATTCAAAAACATTTAAAAAGACTCATATCCCAGAGTAGAAGAGAATACAATAAAAGTCAACGAAGCAATAATTTTCCTAATAATTTTTCCTATTATATTCCCATTAATTTTTCGATCGTTCCTATGGCAGCTATATGATATAGTCGTCCGATTTTAAAAAAATTTTATTCGAAATTCAGAATTAGATAAAAAATGGCATTTCCAAAAGTAGGAGGTATTGTTATTTTTCAAGATTTCTTTGATTTTGATGTGGCTACCAATGCAGTGTGCAATGCTGTAATTGCGGAGGTGGACGATATAGATTTAACAACTCGTCTTTTCAAGAAAAGGAGGCGCAGTGTAAAATCAAAAAATGTTTACGAAGAGACTGTCGCGCCAGACATGTTTATTTTTAATTTTGGGGTTCCTGAAGTCTTCCTTTTTTCGAAATACAAAGCTAAAATAAGCTTTGTGACCCCAGTTGTCCAGATTTTGATTTCCGCTGTGTAATATTAAATAGGCAAATTAGATATTCTGTATTAAAGAAAATATACGTACAATCGATTTCAGTAAAGCAAAAGAACAGCTGTATTTGGCGGGGTTCATCGATACCGATAGGTTGAAGCCGATTACTTTTATAGCATGGTTATGTATCATGAGCATTCAGCAGAACACACTTGATCACTGATTACTGATCCATCAGTGATCATGTTGTTCTGCTGAACGCAGCCAATTAAAACCAATTTCTGTGAAAATAGAGTATCGAACCGATACTATCGATAGGAAAATTTATAAACCTTCCATGTCACAAACCGCTGTGTCAGACATTCCCGAGACGACAACCAAAAATGGTGTTCCAATGGCATCTGTCTTTGCTAACATAGATGTGGCAACGCTGCGGCTTTCGTGGTGAATGGCCAGCCGAGTAACAACATTGCATTTGAGCACAATTTTAATAAATTGTAAATAAAAGACGCCTCCAACATGTCCTCCCTGCTGAAAATAGCCACCAGGACGATCCGGAGCTCCATGGTACAAGTGCGCAGTGTGGCCACCACAACGCCCAGGCAGATAAAAGAAAGTGAGTTCCAGAGATCTCTAAAGAGTGTTTCATAACCCCTCCAAAAGAATGAATACATTAAAAACAAATACGTTTTGTGTATTTAATCCCCCTTGCAGTCCACGAGAAGCAGGAGAGCAACGTGAAGATCTTCGAGGGCGTGAATGTGGAGTCGCCGCGTGCCGACCTGATGCTCAAATCCGCCTGCCAGACCAACTTCTGCCCGGAATGCACTCTGGGCCTGGACATCAAGCACACGGATGTGCTGATCCTGCAGCAGTACGTCCGCTCCGATGGCTGCATGCTGCCCCGGAGGATCACCGGACTGTGCCACCGGCAGCAGAAGAAGATGGGCACCCTGGTGACCATGGCCCAGAAGGCGGGACTGATGCCCAATCTGGCGCCCACGTGGAGCAAAAAGGATCCCAAGAAGCGTTTCGGCTGGCGCAAGTTCAACAAGTACTTCCTGGAGTCCACCATTAAATACTAGTGTTAAATGCAATAAATGTGTTAATAGAGGTACTCAGTAGGCTGATTTTGATTACGATTGGCATTAGGTTCTTTTCAATTCAAGCTGGCCTTTTGTTTTAGGTCTTGTATCCTTGAAACTTTATAAATTAATGGAAATTAGAATTCAATTAGTAATTTAGAAAAAACAACCTAGCTATTATATTTTAAGTACTTGTGCCCCACTGTGCAGGTTTTTTTCTCGCATTCCAATTTGGTCACACTGCCCAAGCGTCACTTTCAATTTTAATTTCTTTGTTGCCGGAACTTTTCAAAGCTTCTTCAATCTGCAAAATGAGTTTTTTGAGCAATAGCGGCACGGTTCATGTGGAAGTTCGCCTAAAAACCACCGATAAGTGAGTATCATCTGCCGTACAAGTGGAATTTCACCTAAATAACCCCTTTTTCCAGTCGCCTTAATATTAATCGCTCCGAAGTAGAACCCATTTTGAGCGATTATTTAAGGTCTGCCAATAATTTGCCCAGGAATGTGGCATTTGCGCCGGATCTCCCGCGTGGCCCCCTCACCGCTTTGCAAACCGTCCTCCTGGAGCGCGACAATGGCGATGGACAGGCCTGGCAGGCCAACGAGACCAATTATCGCTTCCATTTCTACATGACCCAGCGGGTGGAGCACAATGCCGGCCTCTTTGCGGCCAGGGGCAGTGGAGATTCGGATGACCTCAGTAGCGTCGTGGAGGCCAATCATGTCCTCCTGCCCGCCGTTCAGTTTGTGGGCCTGTGGGAGAACCTCATCTACGAGGTGGGACTGAAGGAGAAGGTGAGAAGAAGATACCTTCTATGGGCAATCAGACCGAAATCAATCAAAATTCTCCTCTGCAGCTCCTTAAGTTTGCCCTGTCGGCACTGACCTTCTCCAAGCACAGCGTGGACATGAATGTGATCGCCTGCAACCGGCTGCTGCTGCTCCATGGACCACCCGGCACGGGAAAGACTAGCCTCTGCAAGGCCTTGGCCCAGAAGCTGGCCATCCGGACCCAAGGAAGCTATGCCTACACCCACCTGGTGGAGATCAACAGCCACAGCCTGTTCTCCAAGTGGTTCTCGGAGAGTGGCAAGCTGGTGGCGCGCCTGTTCTCGAAGATCGCCGAACTGGTGGCGGATCACAACAATCTGGTCTGCGTGCTGATCGACGAGGTGGAGTCGCTGGCCTACGCCAGGAGCTCCATGTCCAGCAACGAGCCCAGGGATGCCATGCGTGTGGTGAACGCGGTGCTGACGCAGCTGGATGACATCAAGGTCTGTCCCAACGTACTCATCCTGGCCACCTCCAATCTGGCCCAAAGCATTGACCTAGCCTTCCTGGATCGCGCCGACATGCGGCTGTTTATCGGCTACCCCGGCATGTCCGCCATTCGCACCATTTATAAGAGCATGCTGGCCGAGCTTATGTCGGCGGGAGTTGTGCAGCGCGAGGCTCTGGAGGGCGAGGACGCCGAGGAGGGTCTACTGACACAGTTGGCCGAGCGGAGCGTTGGCGTAAGTGGCCGCACGCTGCGTAAGCTGCCTCTCTTGGCCCATGCCCAGTACACCACCAGCGCTTTCTTCGAGCTGGACCAGAAGATCAGCCTGGCGGACTTTCTGGACGCCATGCTGGGCGCCTTGGAGCAGCACTTGGCCGATCAGCGCCTGCTGAAGCTGGAGTCCATGGAGGAGCTCTAAGAAGGAAGCAAAACGCACACGAAAAAGAAAACAATGCATTTCCCACACACCTACTCTAAGTCCATCAAATGCGATACTTTGTAAACTTCAATTTGCTGCTATGAAAAACAATCCGAAGCCGAGGCACGGGTCCAATCCCCAGTCTGTTTGCTGCCTCCTTTCATTTGCACACGACACAGAGATTTTCCCCATTTCTTTATCCGGCTTTTGATGTGAAAATCAAGCGTGAAATCTTGTTATTTGCTTGCAAGCCCCTACCACTGCCCTTTTCCTCCCCCTCTGCTCCCACCACATCGATATGCACGGACATGGGACCCTACGCAATCTCAGCACTTTTGCCTTGCCTGTCCTTCACAATCGAGTGCTGGAGTACCCTCAAGTCCGGCACACATCGAAGCTATTGGACATTGGTGGTGGTGGCACTCCTGCAGAGGGAGGGGCGAAGACACCGAGTTATTGCAGGACCAAGTGACGACTAATCAAATTTTTTGACGATTTGATTCTGTGTTGATGCTGCCTGTTGATCCGTATCATCCATTTTAAAGCCACTCAGTCAATCGCAGCAGATGCATTAGCTTATGGGATATGGGAACCTAAAGGGTGGAGTGTAATTCAAACAGACTGTTTGTGCCATTTAGTCCGCACACTGAATCTACTATTTGATTGTAAAAGTATTATTAGTTCTTTGAAAAGAGATAGGAAATGGAACCAAAAGTGAAAATATTTGTTATAATTTAAAATTTATAGGAATTCATATTTAATTCACCTTCTTTTACAAACACTAAGTAAATTAGAAAATATCGCTTTCAAACTTTCTTAATAGTTTTCATGGGGAATATTTATTTAAATTTATAGGTAAAAGGAAGACCCAGTCCTAATGGTGCTGTTGTTGTTGGGCGGCTTTAATTAAATCAGGACAAATACCCACCATTGGATTTGCGCAATGGAGCAAGGAGTAAGGAGTCAGGGGACAGGTGGTGGCAATAAACCGAAAGACAGTAAAAATAGACAAGTATGGGCGCCATCGAATTATGTGAACGAATAGCTGCAAGGCTAATAAAATGTAGATGTGGTCCCCGGAATGGGGGAGTGCGATAAAACAGATTCCTGTTGATGAAAATGTGATGCCGTGCTCATGTGTGATTCCGCCCATTGTCCTCCTGCCCGGGCATATAAAATATACGGGGTTTATTAGGCACTCGGTTACGGAATCCCATCAGTTTCTAAATGGCCAAAAGGAAAAAATAACCTGAAAAGCTCTATTTACTATTTTAAAAGTTAGAGAAGCTTTCTTTATGGTTGTAGCCATCACAAATATTCTGAAATTCGTTATTCCTTAATGATATATTTTCTTAATTTTATAAATTTTTAATAGAGCTAAGTTAATGTACTCAATGGTTATTTCTTATTTAAACCAATCCAAGCTGGAGAGAATGGAATCCTTGAGGCGAGCAGAGTTTCCAACTCATCTGGCATTCGGTTGTTGATTTTTACATTCTATGGTAGAACGCGTTGTTTGTCTGTTTCAGTCGTGTGTTACAAGTATTATTTATTGTTTAACGTTTTATTTCAGCAGCAAGGACTACGATTCCAGCTATAAATGCGGAATCCAGTGAGTTCTGCATGGTCCCATTTTCCCTCCGTCTGCTGGTTTTGTCTGTGCCAACAATTGAATGCAAGTACAAAGAGGTAAACAAACATCCAAAATCATTACGATTCCATGCGGCAGGATATAAGCAGTCTAGCATTATAAAGGATTTCACATTAAAGGTAAATTTAAATGTGAATTTTTTAAAATACCTAGATTTTACATATATTTTCTTGGTTTGAAAAGTAGGTAAATAACAAGGATTTTATTTAGAGGAAATGCAGCAAAAACTCTTAAATTTTGAGCTTAAATTGAAAACTTATTTTTAAGAAATAATTGAATACAGTATAATTATAAAGCGATATTGACCCCTTTCCATCTTTATGTGTAGAGAGGTTCCGCATAAAACTCAAAATAAATATGTAATATTTTTCGGTCGATTTCCGAACCCAAAAGTTCTGCCCCATGTAGCATCCTTTTGGAGCCCCCGGAACCCCGGAAGTGGCCTCCCCTGCAAAATCATGCAGTTGCATGGAGAATTGAACCATTGATGGTTACGTTTATTTATGTTTTCCCTGCTCTGTGTGTGTGTGTGTGTGTGCGAAGCCTGTAAGCAGCATTTTGCAATTGCATTTCAGCAATATGGAAAATTCCCATTGTTATCCAATGCGACTGCGACTGCTGCCGATATTGTTGTTGCTCCTGTTATTGTTGCTTGGGAGCAATTGTTTCTTGTTTATTGTTTGGATTTGTAAGCTTACCGTTTTGCGGCGTTAAGAAATTTAAATTTCCATCCGAGCAGCAGTAAATGCTTTAATATTGGCCCAAGCTCTGTTCGAAATTGGAAAACTAAAAACGGAGGCATTTGCCTATTTACATTCACACAAAATACCTGAGCTTACAATGGGATTGAGAATTTTTGATTGCTCAAAGTCTGGATTAATATTTCATTCGGGCTTAAATTGCTGTTTGTAAGGCAATTAATTCTAGGCTGAATATTTGTAAAGTAAAGAATATGGGTTCTATATTTGGTTCCTGGCTATTTAGCAAATAAACATTTAATTAACCTCTCCGATTGGTTAGTTCATTATTTAGCTTAGATTAAACAGGTGCGATAAGAATGGTTTCCAAACCTTTTTTCGTAGGTTCTTTTTATTTACACATAAAATATTGGTGGCAATTTAATTGCATAAAAGCTAATTACAATTATAAAAATATTATGAAAGATCCACATAATTTAATTTCAGTTTAAAATGGCAGTTTAACTTTAATAAATTGTTTTAATACTCGTTACCTTTTTTACTTCATTGTTATTTTTATTTAAATAGATTAATCAGAAAATAGCGCGTTATGTTCTCTGAAATTTTAGTTTTACTAGCGCTAAAGTTCGATGCATTTTAGATTTAATTTAAATTTTTGCGGTGGCCTCTGGCGCCAGACGACGTCGATATCCCTCTTTTGCCCACAAACTGCAGCCGTTGCAAAAATATTCGCGGGTAAAGGAAACCCAAAATTGTTTAGTTATTGAAAAAGGGTCGTTAATTGTTTATCTTTGGCCAAGAATTTTCTTTGCCAACTTTCGGCCAAAATAAATAGGGAAATATGGCGAAAAAGCACGAGCAGCCGCACAATATCCGAAAATGGCTAGCAACCAGATAGTCCTAAATTTAATTTCAGCAGCCACCGACACGCGGTCCAAATATTTTCAAAGTTCACTTCTATGCAAAAAGAGCGTACACTAATAAACAAACGTAGTAAATCCAAAGATTTCATATTCAATTTAAATATTTTTCGGTATGCTTATCATCCATTAGGGTTTTTATTAATTTTAAATATGATAATATTACATTTAACATTTATAGTTAATAATAATATAGTTATTTAAAAATGAAATTATTTTTTTTAATGACGTAAAATATTTAAAGTAAATATGATTGATTCGTTATCTAATATATTCGACCTTAATTGAAAAATTTTCAAATTAAATCATGTAATCTAATATGTTTTATATTAAATATTAATTAAAATATGTACTGCGAATCATTGCTTTCAATATGCAGGTAAATATTTCTACTATTGCATTTTTTTATCAGTGTAGAAAAGGGAGCTAAATGCTATGGCAGGGAGTCAGAAAATGGATTGTAAACAGACTCGACACTCTCAGCTCACAACAAGTACATAACTTCAGTATTAGATGCTCGGTTCCTCTTTTCAATCTATGACAACCATCGTCGACTTAACTAAGTCAACCCAAGGAATATGCACTACAGCACGCACGAAGGGAATGTTCCCAAAAAGTGCAAAAATATTAATCGGTAGATTAGTACAAATTGTCAACTGGAAAACTGAATAATGTAAAGTGGGTATTGAAAATTTTATTTTTAGATTTTTCGGATAATTACTCTTGTCTTGAACCTGACTTTTTGCTTTATTTCGAAGACGATACTCTCAAAATAAAGTTTTTGTTTTTTAATTTTTGAAGTCATCAAATTTGTATCATTAAATGCGCCAAAATATTTGTTTCCAAACTGAAGCTTTAACACTTGACTTGAATTTGCGAACTTATAACTGGGAACTAGTTAAACTCGCGTTTCTGTGTGTGTTATTTATGCTCAGAACGTGACTGGAAATATGAAATGCAGCAAATGTGTTTACTTAAATGAAGTGAGTGAAAATTGACAAATACACGCAGGGGCACACCCACAAGACGGGCAAAATGCATTGCAAGGGCGGCTGGAATAGGAGGCGTGGCGGGTTCACATCCGACTAGCGAGCTTAGGGCACATGAGAAATACGCCAAAAATGGCAATGACGCTAATCCCTTGGCCGCCGCAACTCTCACACATACGCGTGCACAAGGACAGTGGGCACTCGTCCAAATGTAGTTTCTCCAATTCGATTTCTCGTAAAGGTGACCCAGAAATTGCATAATTACAGTCTATAACGCCGAACACTTGGATGGTTTTGAAGTGTTTTAAACCTCAAAAATATAGTAAATAAAATCTTTTAATTTAAATTGGAATTGTAGCCATTTCTAGGAAAGGTGACCCAGAATTGTATTTTAAGAACCATATTGATTCCTATTCTGGCCACCTCTAATAGGGTGTGCATATTCATAGTTTATAAACCCGAACACTTGGTTGACTTTTTAGCTTGTTAAACTTCTAAAAGTTACAAGATCAACTCTGGTTATGTTATTTCAGTTTTATAAGAAAGGTGACCCAGAATTATACTTGAAGACCCCATAACTTAAATGATTAGATTCTTATGTCAAAGTGTTTAACCTCTAATAGTTTGTAAAGTAAGTCTCTATAATCTTTATCTTATTTACCATCTTTGTTGACCCATTTTTAGTTCTCCAATTTACGAGGGCCCTCTGTGCCGTACAATTGAACTTACACACACTGTGCGGAAATATGTCAAATTCAATAACAGCCAAAGTGACGTGCTTCCTGATCCGCACCCCTTGAAGCTCCCTGTCCAGGATAAATCTGACGAAGAGGAAGGAGCAGCAACTATGGCGCCAAACTCTGGACAATGGTAGCCAACTCTATTTCCCTTCAGACCCCCGCCTGTCCTGCAGCATCCCCATTCTACTGGCCTTATAAAAATGTACGATTTCTCTTCATTTGATGAAACGAAATACAATTTCTCAACGAGCAACGCAACTGAACGCAAAAAAGTTGGTTGCAATTGCAATTTTCTTGCCAAATCAGCGCACGCTGCTTGGTATATTGACATTTTTAAAAGCCAATATTTCTCCGATTCGCAAGACCCTTTGGGTTTCTTTTTCGCGTAGGAGGAACACACACACAAAGTACGTCCAAAGTTGGGTACATGAATTAATTTATTTGACTTCGGCGATGGATAAATATAAATTGAATGAGGCCCACACGAAATGGGGTAACGAGTACGCAGTTCAAGAATAATAAAACTTGTACAACTGGTAGGTAGTTTAAATAAAAGCCAAGGTGCTATGCAATTTAAAATATATTTGTGTTGTTTTTTTGAACTTTATTAAATAACTTAATATCGTTCACATACAAATTTTGAAAAATATTTTATAATTTTAAAGCATTGGCCACTTACATTGCCCTCTAATTGGGTGAGGTGGTTAGGTCAATCCACCTTTCTTCGTACTGCCATTGGTGTCCCTGCAATTACACTGATTAATGGCGGTTTGGCACCCACTAAGAATGCCTGTGGTTTACCACCCACTCAGTCCTCTTTTTAACTGGGAATGAGGAACCAGTGAACTGGGAATGACAGTCGAAAGGAAACTTTTTGCTCGCACAACTTTAGCAAGTGAAAACTGCAAGCGCAAATGAAATTAGTCGAAACTATTTGGGCATTTCCGTGGCAATGAGCCGGCCATCCACTCCCTGCCAATTTCCATAGGCATCGACATTCACATCCGCATCCGGATCCTCATCCTCAACCGATTCTAAATTCACACTGGCAAAGTCAAGTTCGTGACGCGCGTTATTTCTAATTATATTGGGGAGGGCCCTAAGGACCACGCCTAAATTTGGCACACGAAAAAATAATACAGTCTTTCGAAATCAAAATATACCTAA
>JBAMCJ010006156.1:0-23837 GCA_037075205.1 Drosophila prostipennis
CTGACTCTGCTTTATGATTGTCATTTTTTTCTTCGAAATACCATCACAAAAAATTTAAAGTTAGTACAACTATTTTTTCGCAAACCCAATACCAAATAATAATTTCTTCAATATGTTCAAAAACAAATACACTCAAAAGAGTGAAATATACATATGCAAAAGTCCACACACAGGTATTCCCTCAACCAAGGGAATTCATCCATCGCAAGCGAAGCTGCGGGCCCCCTGCTAGTAATGATATATACCTCATTTTGTTTGGCTGTTAAAAAGCTAAAAAAAAAGTTGATTGGAGGAGTCCTGGACCTTTTGAAAGGATCTGCTGAAATGCCATGCAATGTGGAGTCACTGTATCAGGTCCCAACTCTATGATTTCAACCGCAATATCTTTATTTAACAAGTAAATTTAATAGACTAGGACCAATTAGGACACTCATCCTGCTTAAAAATGGGGTATTCAGATAATTGCAGTTATTTGTCTACAAGAGTCCAGAACCTTATTAAGGTTTACTAATTAGAATAAGAAGTAAAAAGTCGAAGAAAATAATCAGAAGGGTGAAAATAGTATGAATGTGCTAAAGTGTGCTAAACTTGTGTCCAGCTCATTTTGCAGGTTGATCCGCTAAAATTATTTCCATAGAACAATGGTAAAAGCGAATGGGACGATATGAACAGTGGAAAGGAGGGTTAAAAAAGTTAAAATCTCTAATGGGAAAGGAGATATGGAGAAAATATGATAGGTCGAGCATGGTGTGCTAAACTCGTGACAACTACTGTATATGATGGACGTTGATTCACTACGAGAAGTACAAACAAGTGGCCCAACGACACCAAGCACGTACTTGTTACGCACGGGGCCCTTTTATCAATTTGGGCAAAAATGCGAGTTCGCGAGGAAGAATACATAATACAAATAAATACGGGACACATAAATGAAAATAAAGAATGAGTTAAAATATTAGTTTTTAATACCGGGATAGAAGTTAAAGTGCATATTAAATGATAAAGGTTGTTGTAATTCTTACATAAAACGCGAAAGGGCTCATGCAGACTAGAATTTAATGTACATAGTGGCAAATTAAGAGGATGATAATTTCGTGTTAGTCTAACGGGAACATTAAAAGTTAGGCGGCTTACAAGTTCTACAGAATCAATATCACCTCTTATAAGATTATACTAGTTTACAACTTTAAATTTTTTTCGAGATAATCGCAGATACCAATTTTTTTTGATTGGTTTTGAGTTGCTGATCACGCTGAACCAATTAAACAAATTTCCAAGGAAGCCTTTCGAAGATATTCCCGAAAACCCAGATTTGCGGCACTTATTTTTTTGAACTTTGAGGTCTGTGCTAAGAATCCTTGTGTCGGGGAACTTTTTGAAAAACGCAGTTTAACTTGGGAATTCGTAACGAATTCAAAAATATAGCATCCATCGAGGTAAATTTAAAAAGCATTAATTTTGTTGCACAGTGTAATATACTCTGGTAGGAAGGTAGCCTTAGGTTTTGATCCCAGTTCAAACTACGAAGGGCAAATAGAAGACATTTTTTTTAGCCGACTCTATACGGTCAATGTGCACTTGGTATTGTGGGCTCCAAACCGAAGAACAATATTCCAATATATGACGAACAAGGAAGGTAAATAATAATTTGATTATATAAAAGTCATTAAAATCTTTTGAACAACGCTTTATAAACCCAAGAACACTTATAGCTTTGTTGACAGTCGACATTATGTGGCTGTCAAAATTAAGCTCCTGGTCCAGACGAACGCCTTAATCATTTTCTCAAGTTCCGAAGCTAGTAAATTCTAAACACAAATCCTATAGCTGAACCCTCCACGAGGGTGCCAACTGGTAATGGTGCTCCAGTGTCCCATGGGACTCGTGCCGATGTTCAACCTGGGGGCTCTTTAAAAATAACCCAGTCGTAAAAGGAGCATCCAGATACCTGGCGTCCTCCGGATCAGCCAGCCTTACCTCCCGTAGTGCGGATCTCTGCGACCACCCTTTCTCCGCCACTCGTGGGAACAAATATGAACCAAGCCAATACTAAAACAAACAACAAGAAGGAGACCGAAACTGGGCTAAATCGGCCCCTGGTCAAAGTCAAGGTGGTGACCGAATCTAACACTCCTGTCACTTCGAGCGACCAGCAAGGTGCTACTACAAACGCAGATGTAGCTCAGTCGGGTGCAGGGGTGAAGGGAAGGTCTTCCGCAAGCAAGGCCAAGATGGACAGGTACGAGGAGAGGAAATCCGCCTATCCCTAAAAAAGCAAAAAGCACCATCACCACTCCGTCTGCGGAGTGGTTAAAGAAAGTGAATTGGGCTAAGTCTGTGCAGCCCAATTTCGTACTGGAGAGACCGAAGGAGGACCCAAAAATCCTAAACTCAAAGAAAATTCGCACGCACGTGCCAGTCGCAGCAAACAAACCTCAGAAATGGCCAAGAATAAGATCCTTCTAGGAGTCCTGGACCAAGGCGACTCGGAAGGAAGAATACCGAGGAACCAGTGGAAGTGGGTTGAGGCAGCACTGGCTGTATATTGCTTCGAAGTGCTGGAAGCGGACCCTGAACCCCCACTAATTTGCAAAGATGCGGGGTGGTACCAGGGTAACGTCAAGGGCTAGGTCAGCAGAGCTACTGAAAGCAGACTGGATGAGGACTACCCGGGTGCCAAGCTGATCGCTGTTGACTGGAAGGACATTCCGAGTAGGCCAAGAGCCGTCATATGGATCCCGGTAAAGAGGACGAGGACTGCGAGTCGGTGATATCCGAGGCATCCCTTCTCCAGGGCTTCAGTAAGCTGGGTCAAGGGGGTACCGAGTTAGGACTTCGGAGATGACCTGGACGCTGACGTGACAGTGATAGAGGCGAATGTGCACGATGTTTCTAATGGTCGTGCGGATAAACCTCCACCACTGTAAAGCAGCCTCTGCTGCCCTTATGCTTCGTCTAGCGAGAGACGAAGCCGACCTAGTGCTGATCAAGAAACCCTGGATTGTATCCAACCGGATCTCTGGACTCAGCACCCCAAAATAAAAGCTGCTCGCAGCTCAAGAAGAAGGTAAACCCGTACTTGCACTTTAGTTCATTTATGCTTTATAATTACAGCGATGCCGACACTACTTCGATAAGTCTGGAGCTCCAAGACAGGACGCTACCCGATACCGGGCCGCAAACTAAGCGAACTCCTCAAGGGTTGCGAAGATCGTGGCACTGGTCTGCTGATCGGAGGCGACGCAAATGCCCACCACGAGATGTGGGGCAGCACCAACACAAATGAGAGGGGAGAGTTACTTTTTGAATATCTTCTCTCCACCAACCTACTTATCGCCAATAGGGGAAAAGACCCCACTTTTGTAATCAAGGACAGGGAGGAGGTCATAGACCTAACCCTTATCTCAAACTTCATGTATAACCAGCTTGTAGGGTGGAGCGTTTCTAAAGAACACTCTTCTCAGATCACAAATATATTGACACAAAATTATGTGCGCCCAACCCTGACCCAGTAACGTTCTCAAACTCTCGTAGAACCAACTGGCCAGCCTATAAAAATAGACTGGCTAAAGCCCTACCAGCTCCTCCAAAGCAGATTCCTCCATCGGAGGAACATCTCACTAATTTCACGACAGCCTTCACTGAAGCCTGTAATAGTGGATATAAAGCATCCTGTCTGTTAATGCATTATATTAATTTAAATTTGATACGTTGATGTTATGTCATTGTGTTATGTAAGAAAAATACTAAAATGTTATAGAAATATCGTATGTATCACCGAATGAAAGACGGTAACCCTAGTCGGCAAAAAGAGACGCCACTTGCATAAAAAATTCTTGAGTGTACACTACGCAAAAGCTGAAATATATTGCAAAATATCTAAATAAAGTGATCAGCATATAAAAGGTGTTTTCTTCTAACGAATCAATCGACGACTACAACGACAGTGACTTGTGTGGGTTAGAATTCGGTCTTTCGAGCCCCATAATCCCTAATCGGTATAAGCCTTACCAGGTAATTACCCCAACAAATGGTCCTTCTTAGCCTCCTGAACGGCACATGGATTACGCGAAACTAGAGCGCAATTTCACCAGCCAAAATTTACAAGTGTGTATGTTAGGGCGGGTCGATTTGTATGGAGCCGAAAAAAGTGATGAATCGTATAGGGGGAACGTAATCTTTAAAGGATTCTAAGCAATATTGGCGAACAAACTTGTGGTCTAAAATGACGTTTGACCCCCCCCCAAACGCGAATGAAAAATACGGTTTTTTTCGTGAAAAATATCATAGTAACCATCACAGATATATTACTGAATTTGAAACCACTATTATTTTTCTCAAAAGGTTACTTTGTAAAAACAAAAGGTTACTTTGTAATAATAATAAAAATAATAGTGACAACATCGGCGATGAGTACAACAACGGCACCAGGACAACGAAAGCGAACAGACGATGATCAGCCTGACGACATCAATTCAAATGCTATTGTTAGTTTTATGGCTAGGCAAACAATTAAACAAGAACTTCCTTTATTTAGTGGTGACCCTTTAGAATGGCGAATTTTTATTGCCGAGTATGAGAACAGTTCTCAAGTGTGTAAATTCACCGACTACGAAAACATCAATCGCTTGCGAAAAGCACTGACAGGTTGAGCCAAAGAATGTGTACAGTCACTTCTATTAGTACCACAAAATGTAAATGATATAATTGACATATAAAGAAATCGATTCGGAGACTGTAGTCATGTCGTGAAAATGATGATAGATAAAATTAGAGCTTGTCCTGTAATTAAAGAGGATAAATATGACAGACTCATCACTTTTATGATATGATTACAAATCTCATTCAAACTTTACTGTCCTTTAATGATATTGATATTGCGTATCTGATGCAACAATTTGCTGTTTATTTCCTCAAACAGCAAACAGAAAAAATTCAGGTTTCCCAAAGAATCTCATTCATAAAACATTTTTAAAAAATAAAGTCTGACGACCCTAAGATTATAGTATTTCACGGATGGTTAGGTCAAACCATAAAAGTAGCGACATTGCTCGGATTCGGTCAGAATAAATCCAAAGACACAACACTAACAGTCTCAAGTGCAGTCAAGACATTTGAAAAATTCAAATCCTATTGTAACTATAACAGATTGTCCAAAGTTTAAAAACTTGAGTGTCGACAAGCGTTGGGAATTCACATCTCCCAATAAGTTATGTATATCTTGTCTGGGTGGAAATCACATTATGAAAGACTGCAAACGCAAAAAGACTTGTACGGCAGCAAATTGTAAGTTTAGCCACAATTTTTTGTTGCATAAAGACAAAGACAACACAGCAAGCGCTTCCCTTGATATGCCTAGTAATCCTGACCAAAACAAGACAATTCCCTACATGAACTGCAACATTAATTTCGGTTGTAACAAAGTATTACTAAAGGTCATTCCAGTCACACTAATAGGTCCACAAAAAGTAATCGAGACATACGCTTTACTTGACGAAGCCACAACAATTTCATTGATCGATGAAGGAGCGACTAGTCCTTTAAAGATGCAGTGGACAAATAACGGGGTGTATGAATAAGCGAACTCAAAGGTAGTTAGTGTGGGCCGAGGTAAAGAACAGACTTCCAAAATATTTACTCTTCGAAAAGTTAAGACCGTATCATGCCTAAATCTACCCCTACAAACCCTTTCAATTAGCGACATGTCTGCGACCTACGAGTTCTTGAAAGATTTTTCCTGTTGCTCCTACCAAAATGCGCATCCAAAGATTTTTATTGGTCAAGACAATTGGTCAATCATAGTATCTCGGAAACTGAAATATCAATCATTTCAAGGACCTGTCGCTAGCAAAACGGCGCTGGGTTGGGTTGTATATGGAACAGTGGGAATGATTAGAGAAATTCCAGACAGAAATTTTTAATGCCATGTATTCAATTGCGTAGGTTACGACAACCCTAACTGTTAGGTATTTGCATAACGACAATTTTGAATTTTAAGATCAATCTGGCAAGGCTAGTAATACCCAGCACTTAAGTATACGTTATACAAGCCTAGAGAATAAAAGAGAAAGAGAATGAACAACATGTCACTGGAATATAGAATATGAACACAGTCAGAATAAAAACCTCGTGTTGAATACATCACATAAATGGCGACGAGATAAACAAATTTGGTTAATATCAATTTATTCAACGACATCAACTTGTAATACAAGCAAATAAGACCAACTTTTGGCAAGAAAAATACACATGCCCAACGACAGCAATATTGTGTCAAATTTTACACAGGCAACTAGTTTGCCCGAGTTTTCACCAAAACTAACCTCATGGCACATTTGGATATAGCGACTGGAAATTCATTTTACGGAACTCAACTGCACGGACGACAATGTGAAGAAGGCGATTATGCTTAAATCCATCGGAGACGAGGCGTACAACGTAATACATAGTTTATGCAGCCCCGCAGCCCCCGCAACGAAAACCTTCGAGCAGTTGTGCAGTATGGTTTGCGAGAGTCAAACATCTTGCCCTTAGCTGCAAGT
Organism: Drosophila prostipennis; assembly: GCA_037075205.1. Lineage (NCBI taxonomy): Eukaryota > Metazoa > Arthropoda > Insecta > Diptera > Drosophilidae > Drosophila > Drosophila prostipennis. The sequence continues at coordinate 6,543 of JBAMCJ010006156.1, forward strand.
TTGGCGGACAATTAGATGCCTTTGTCCGTGACAAATTCGCCGTAGGAATGAATAACGCGATCTTCGAGCGGCTTTGCGAAGAGGACGAAACGCTGACAGCTGAGCAAGCACAACGAAACCAAGTTCGCAGCAAAAGGGCCGGCGAGAGGGCATATTCATCAGGAGCAATCTCCAGACGCAGTAAACAACGTCAACCGGAGCCGCAACAAATGGAAAGGCGGAAACCACAACAACAGCAAGACAGAGGATCAGGCAGACACCAATAAGAAGATGCCGTGCAAACATTGCGGATGGCGGAACCAGAAATCGGTGGACTGCAAATACAAGGACTGCAAGTGCCATATTTACAAGAAACATGGACATCTGGCATCAGTTTGTAGATCTAAGCAAGAAAAAGATAGAAACGTTAATCATGTATCAGTTTCCAATTCAAGTTTAAGCGAAGAACAGTAAATAAATCACAGTATTTTCAGCGTTAGCAACAACATTATCACCAATGGAGATGAAATGTACACACTGCCAATTCAAATTCAAGGCATAAATGTTGTGGCAACCTGCGATACTGGTGCGCCATGTACTCTGATTCCAGCCAACCTGTTACATAAACTCAATGTATCGCTAAGAGCTTGTAAGGTTCCATATGTGGACTACAGTGGCGACCGTATTCAAATTAAGGGTGATGCATCTATAACGTTTCGCAGCACAAATAGGAGTATTGTCGTAGTTGTATTAAAGAACAATAACCCAGCCTTGCTGGGAAGATCATTTTTAAGAGCATTTAACTTCGAGCTTTGTCAGGTAAACTCAATTAATAGCTGCACTGATTACACCGCTGTAGATGAACAGATTGAAAATGAATTTTCGCAAGTTTTTCAAGAAGGACTAGGTTCATTTGTAGGTCCTAATATTTCATTAAAATTATAAACGTTAAGCCAGTTTTTTTCGAGCCGAGACCTCTACCATTACGTTGGAATGCAAAAGTAGAAGAAAAACTTAGAAATTTAGTTGATCAAGGTATGTTAGAATTTATTGATGATAGTGAATGGGGAACATCTGTAGTTCCGATATTGAAACCTGACGGCGACATTCGAGTATGTGCAGATTACAAGGTTACAGTCAATAAGTTCCTAAGTGATTTTAGATATCCATTACCTCGCATAGACAAGATCTTTGCAGCACTACAAGGAGGAGAGCTGTACACTAAGCTTGATTTATCACAAGCATACAACCAATTAGTATTGGATGAGAATTCTCAACTTTTATGTACCTGGAGTACACACATTGGCATTATGAAAGTAAAACGATTACCATTTGGCATGAAAACAGCAGCTGCCATTTTTCAGAAAACTATCGAAAATGTGTTGAGAGGCATTTCAAATGTAGTGGTATTCCAGGATGACCATTACAGGCCCCAATTTCAAAACACATTTATTCAACCTCAAGGCGGTCCTGAACAAATTGAAAAATGCAGGTCTGCGAATTAATAAAAATAAATGTAAATTTTTCCAGGATAGCATTTCGTATCTTGGTTTTACCATAAATAAAGAAGGATTAAAAAATAATAATAAAAGAATCTCTTCTGTACTCAATGCACCAGCACCGACAAATGTCTCAGATCTAAGAGCATTTACGGGCAGGTTCAATTATTATTCTAAATTTATTGATAAGTTCTCTCAGAAAATGCATCCACTATATCAATTGTTGCAGAAACGCTCAAAATTTATATGGAATTCAGATTGTATAGCTGCATACAACAACATGAAGAGAGACATAGCGTCTGAAAACATTTTGGTTCATTTTAATCCCGAGCTGGACATCGTTCTTACAACAGACGCATGCAACACTGCCGTTGCAGGAATACTTTCTCACAGAGATAAGAACAACACTCTAAACCCAATTGCCTTTATATCAAGAGCGCTTCAACAGAATGAACAGAGTGGCTATCATATTTTCAGTCATGAAGCTAAGACAGTATTTATTGGGCCAAAAATTTACACTGCGCACCGATCACAAACCACTTCTTGCCATATTTGGTGAAGGAAAAGGTCTTCCGTTGATGGCGTCTGCTAGAATGCAAAGCTGGGCGCTAATCTTATCTGGATTCAACTATCATGTCGAATATGTGAAAGGCACTTCCAATGAAGCTTCTTCCTCAAATTAAGTCATCAGATAGAACATACGATGAAATTACGTATGTCAACTTTGTGAAAGACAAAAACGAATTCTGTTTGGACTATAAGGAGATAGCAAGCCAAACACGACGTGATCCTATTTTATCGAAGTTGCTAGTTGCAATTGATGACGGGTCCGTGGCTAAATTACAAGATGAAGAATACAAGGCATTCAAGCTAAAGGATATTGAACTCTCAGTAGAGTATGGCTGCATTCTATGGGGTTACCGAACTATAATTCCCAAATGCTTACAAAAACGAGTTCTTGAATATTTACACTTATCTCACTTGGGAGTAGTAAAATCAAAAGGCATGGCAAGATCATACATATGGTGGCCTGGTATCGATAAAGACATAGAACGACTCATAAGCAATTGCGATCCCTGCCAACAGTTGCAGGAAAGTCCGAACAAGAGTACCTTAATACCATTGTACCCGGAAGAATCAATATGGGAACGCATTCATATAGACTTTGCAGGTCCAATTAAAAATAAATACTTGTTTGTAGTTATAGACTCTCTGTCAAAATGGCCTGAAGTTTTCATAACGTCAGACATCCCTTCTCATTTCACAATATCAAAATTAAGGGAACTCGTTGCAGGTATGGTTTAGTCAGTACTTTAGTCAGTGACAATGGACGACAGTTCACATCAGACCAGTTTAAGCAATTTATGAATTTAAATAAAACAAGAGAGAACGCTATAGTCGGGTTGGTGTCCCGACTATCTAATACCCGTCACTCGGCTAAAGGGAGTGCGAGGGAGATGGATATATAAACTTTGATCAGGCATAACTTTTTAACGAATGGTCCGATTAAAAAAAATTTCTTCTACATTTCGATAGGTATAACTAAACACAACAGAATTGCATTTATACTTATCCAAAATCTTTAAAAATGTTTCCGAGATCACAGCGTTCATACAGACAGACAGACAGACAGACGGACGGACAGACATGGCTAGATGCTGATCAAGAATATATATACTTTGTGGGGTCGGAAACGCTTCCTTCTAGCTGTTACATACTTGTGCACGAATTCAATATACCCTTTTACTCTACGTGTAACGGGTATAATAAATCATATTCTCACAGCCCCTGGGCATTCGTCCACGAATGGCCAGGCTGAAATTTTTTAAAAACGCTAAAGAAATCCACTTATGCGTCACTTAAAGATAATCCAAATGAAGACTTAGAGACTGTTGTCAATAGATTTTTAGCAGATTTTAGAAATACCAAACATTGCACTACAGGTGAGACTCCTGCAAAGGTATTCTTAAAATGATCGTTGAACACTAGACTCAATTCACTTAGGCTATTAGAAACGTCAATAGAGCTAGTTGGTCACCTGCGACAATAAGCAAACAACTTGGAAAGCGAACGTATTTATGCACTCTTTCTCAAACTAATCGCAGCATTAAACGTCATACTGATCAAATAAGAGAAACTCAACTAGCGGCTGAGACTTTGGAGAACGTGGCACACCCAGTTGACCAGGAATGTTCAAATAATATGGACAGTATGGACATTTCGACTCCAATGGACCAAAATAATGAAACTCCTAAGCGGATATTAAGACCGCGAGCAGAGGGTAAGGTAGTCAAACCTTAACCGAGTATTAGCATTAAGAGAAATTACACACCCATTGTTAAACGACTTGAAGGGGTAACGTGTTAGGTATTTGTATAACGACAATTTTGAATTTTAAGATCAATCTGGCAACGTTAGTAATATGTTACCCAGCACTTAAGTATACGTTATACAAGCCTAGAGAATAAGAGAGAAAGAGAATGAACAACATGTAACTGGAATATAGAATATGAACACAGTCAGAATAAAAACCTCGTGTTGAATACATTACACTAACGATGACCTGGACATTCTACACAATCTGGTTAAATCCTATTGGTCCATTGAGAATGAGTTATTAACACCACACTTGACGACAGAAGATGTTTGGAAATTGTTGACAAAACCCTCATACGAAGCGATGACAGATTTCAATGTGATCTATTTTGGAAAAGTGACGACATTAAACTACCTGAAAATTACAATAATGCATACTCTAGATTTTTGTTATGCGAAAGAAAAATGGACAAAAACCCGGAATACGGCAATAAATATAAACAAACCTTCAAAATATGTATATGAGGAAATTGACTTCTTCAGAGAAAACTAAGATCACTCCCTTGACCTACTATTTGCCACACTTTGGAGTTCCTTATAGCAACAAGCCAGACAAACTTAGAATAGTTTTCGACGCGGCCTCCGAAAGCCATGGTTATTGTCTTAATGATTTCCTTTTGCCAGGTCCAGATCTATATAGCCAATTGTCAACAGTTCTAATGAATTTTCGAGAACACATTTGTGCATTTGTCGGAGATATCAAAGAGATGTTTCTCCAAATAAAAGTACAGGAGTCAGACCGATGCGCACAAAGAATCCTATGGCGAGGCGACAACCGACAATCCGAACCGGACGTGTACGAAATACAAGTTCTAAATTTTGGCGCTAAATGTAGCCCTAGTATCGCCCAACAGGTCAGAAACAAAAACGCCTTAGATTTTCAAAACGACTATGACCAAGCCTGTAGGGACATAATAACAAAACATTACATGGATGACTATTTGGGTGGAGACATTAGTACAGCCGAAAAATTAATCAAGGACGTTACGTATGTACACAAGGCAGACCTGCCTGTGGATTCGACATGCGAAATTGGATATCTAATTCTCCAGAAGTTTTAAATCAGATAACAGACAACACTCCATCGAAACAAGTCACAGAATAGAATTTAACCGAAGAGAGAGTTCTAGGTTTAATTTGGGATCATAAAAAAGACATATTCACATACAATTTAAAATTTTCTAAGTCCCATTTGGGTCATTCCACGTGAAACATGACAGGCCAATTTGGGTCAAATCTCAGAATCAAGCGAAACTTTTTTTTTCGAGAGAGGATTGAAATATAAGGATCGGTTTTTTTTTTACTCTTACCGTTTATTTTTAAAAAATTTTTTTAAATTAAGCTCCGATTTTAAAGATATGCAGCACTTGAGACTCGTTTAAGTTATTTTAATAATTCCAATGCCACTTTGTGGCATATCAGAAAATAGTTTAGTTTTTTAGATTTTAGTTTAGCGACTTTGCATCAAGCAACATCAGCGCAACGTGTAAGAAGAGAACAGCAATACGAGCGCGGAAGAGCAGGAATAGTGCTTTCCCTTTCTTACTTGTTGCGCTGTAGTTGCTTGATGCAAAGTCGCTAAACTAAAATCGCTGTCTTTACTAGTACGTCTTGCGATTACAAAATTTTATTTTACCACTTTGTGAAGAATTGATGAAGCAATATGGGTATAATTTTTTTATTCGGAAACCGCGTGTATTCCGGCATACAGAAGTTTTCTAATTTTAAATATTCTTAAAAAATACTTAATTTTAAATTTAAAAATTTTTAAAAATATTTTTCTGAAAGATATTATGATATGCCACAAAGTGGCATTGGAATTATTAAAATAACTTAAACGAGTCTCAAGTGCTGCATATCTTAAAAATCGGAGCTTAATTAAAAAAATATTTTTTAAAAATAAACGGTAAGAGTAAAAAAAAAAAACCGATCCTTATATTTCAATCCTCTATCGAAAAAAAAAGTTTCGCTTGATTCTGAGATTTGACCCAAATTGGCCTGTCACGTTTCACGTGGAATGATTCATTTTGAACTTCTTAACAATCTCAGACGGCCAACTAAGCGAGAAATATTAAAAATAACTATGGGCGGTTCTTTTACAAACCGAACACCTTTTTGTTGGAACATTTTGATGTTTAGCTTTATAACAACTAGAATGTATAACAGCTGATAGAGCTTTTTTGGATATAACTCATTTGTAATAGTTCTCTAAGCTTTACTTGATTCACTGTATTAAATGACTCTAACCTGAAAAGACGTTGTCCTCATATCTTTCGGTTCAAGTTAACATCACGCGGGAATTATCTCTTACAAAGGTTATGGGCCCAGTCCCTGTTAACTAAATCAACAAATTTATTCTAAAAGTACGTCGGCACGTTACCCTGATTTGAGTTAGTGTTTTTCTAATAGTTCGGCAGAGAAAGAGTGCAGTCAAATCAAACGGAAAAATGTCGAACGGAATGATGAACATAGAAAAATTATCGGGCGACAACTACGAAAGTTGGTCACTTCAAATGAAAAGTCTATTAATCACCTCCGATTTGTGGAAGTTGGACTCCACAATGACCGCCACAGAACAATTGTTATGGCCGAGAAAGGATGAGAAGGCTAATCATGTGCGTGAAGCCAAGTGAGCTTATTCATATCAGAACCTGCAAAACCGCACAAGAAGCATGGAAAAAGTTGCATGAAATGTATTTTGCCCATAGACCCGCTTCCTCTCACATGTGCAGAGAGAGATCATACTTCGAAACTTTAAGAGAAAGTAATGAGAGCATTACAATGGCATCGGGCGATAAAGTTAAAGCACAAGGCGTAGGAGATGTGAAAATAAAATCATATTTTTGCAGTGAGATCTTGCTACGCGAAGTATTGTTTGTTCCGGAATTGAGCCACAATTTTTTATCTGTTGGTAAAATTATTAGTTATGGACACTCAGTAAAATTTACAAACAAAATGGCTTGTGTTATTAATAAAAAAATTAGAAATTGTTTGGGGCACAGTTGGATGCCGGAATTTTCATGGCCAGAGTGTCGAGCAAATGTCAACAAAAGATTTTCAGTGTGCAAGCTGCGGAAAAGTCAAAATTTGAAATTTGGCATGGTAGATTTGGTCACCTGAACCTGAGGGATTTGCGAGACCTTTCAAGCAAGTGTATAGTTCGCGGTTTGGAATTAAAAAATTCACGAGACTTTGATTGTGTAATATGTGGAACATTCAAGATAACGAAAAAACCATTCGATCGGTTCGATGGTATATACACAACAAACAAACTAGAACTGATACATACGGATATTTGCGGCCCCATGCGCGTGTCATCTATATCTGGTGCGAGCTACATTATAACGTTTATCGACGATTATACGAGATATGTTTGAAGGAAATCGGAAGCGTTAAATACCTTTAAGGATTTTGTGGCACAGATGGAATTACAAACGGGATGCAAGGTGAAACGAATGCGCAGCGATAACGGCTTGGAATACGTAAATGCGGAGTTTAGGGGATTTCTTCGAGAAAAAGGAATAATACATCAAACTACAGCCAGTTATACGCCCCAACAGAACGGCGTAGCTGAAAGGGCCAACCGAACTTAAGTCGAATGGCGAGGTGTATGTTGGAAGCGGCGACTCAACCACAATTTCTGTGGGCTGAGGCAATAAATACGTTCACTTATGTACGTAATCGAACTACCACCAAGAAGCTGTATGAGAAGACTCTATATGAATGTTGGTTCAATCGGAAGCCAAGTGTCAGGCATTTTAAAACGTTTGGGTGCGATAGTATCAGCCTAAACAAGAAGCCAGGTAAAGGAAAGTTTGAAACAAAAGGTCTAAAACTTGTTTTTGTAGGATACTCAGAACAATCCAAGGCGTACCGGCTATACGATGTCCACAAGAGATGTATAATCGTGTCCAGAGATGTCATTTTTCTGGAGAAATCGTTTTCCATTGGTCGAAATAATGTAGAGAGCAGGCAAAGCACTAAGTCTGGCAGTTCATACTTCTTCGATGGAACAAAATCTACAGATGGCGGAGTGGACACCAGTCAGCGTATGTGATGTCGAGACAGGGATCAGTATGGAGAGTCCGCGTGAAGATGCAAGTCCGCAGGAAGGTGCAAGTCCGCAGGTGAAAGCCAGTCCGCAGGAAGGTGCAAGTCAGCAGGAAGGTGACAATCAACAGGAGGACCAGGACTTAGAGGAGGTGAGCGAAAAAGAAGTCGCATTACCAGAAACGAGAAAACGGGGTCATCCTAGAATTTTACGTACAGGTCAGCCAGGCAGACCACGAAAAGTATTTGTAATTGAGCCCACGGTAAATTTTACTAGAAGTAAACATTGCCGACCCAAACACAGTGTCAGAGGCACTGGAGGGAAGATATAAAAACGAATGGCGAATGGCAATGAACATCGAGTTTCAAAATCTACTGAAAAATGGAACATGGGAACTCGTGGACCCAAGTACGAAACAGAATGTTTTAGGGTGTAAATGGGTATTTTCCACAAAACGAAATGCTGACGGCAGTATGGAAAAGCATTAAGCTCGACTCGTAGCTCAAGGTTTTGGTCAAAGGATGAACATTGATTACAAAAATGCATTCGCGACTATAGATACCCGACTATTCGAATAATACTTGCAATTGCTGCAAAGTTCGGTTTATACGTCAATCATATTGATATCGTGGCGGCGTATTTAAACGATAGTCTACAAGAGAATGTATACATGCGACAGCCGGAGACATTTGTCGATGAGGCAAGACCAAATGCTATATGTAAGCTGAAGAAATCGATTTATGGCCTTAAACAGGCAGGATACGAGTGGAATTTAAAAATATCTACGATTTTGTGCGATATTGGATTTCAACAGTGCTCAACAGATAGCTGCGTATACATTGATAGAAAAACGGATGGCGATATTAATATAATTGCCCTATATGTTGATGATATGTTAGTGGCATGTTCAGACCAAAGGAGAATGGCGGCGATTATTAAGCGGTTGAACGAGCATATCGAGGCTGTGGACAGAGGACCCATAAGCTATTACTTGGGACTAGAAATTGAGCGAGCCGGACTTGAAGGAGAAATATCTATTCACCAGAATCGTTATACCAACAATTTGTTAGCAGAATGGGAGATCGACCAGTGTAAGGCGGCACCCACACCGTTTACGTTGGGAACTATATTGCAGAAATGCACGGACGAGAATTGCAGCCAGAAACAAAATATTATTGAATATCAGTCATTAATTGGAGCCCTAAATTATTTATCTATGGTATCGAGGCCAGACATTACTCACACGGTATCGAGATTGTCGCAGTACAATAATCACCCGCATAAGGAACAATTTATAGCTGCAAAACGAGTACTAAGATATTTGAAAGGCGTTCCTAAAGGTATCACTAAATATCGTGCTAATTTTCACAATCTTGTTTGTTACACAAATGCGGACTGGGGATCAGAATCATCTGATCGTAAGTCATACAGCGGCTACATACTCACGGTAGCAGGAGCCCCGGTGGCTTGGGAAGCCAAAAAGCAGAGCGTCGTGGCCCTTAGCTCGATGGAGGCGGAGTACATTGCTATGTGTCAGGGGACAAAGGAGATCGCCTTCTAGCGAAGTCTTCTTAAGGAAATGGGTTTTTTGGATCTTGTCAGAGAAGCAACTACTTTGAGGTCCGACATCCAAGCTGCAATTGACATTTCCAGTAATCCCATGGTGCATAAGCGAAGTAAACACATCGACATCCGATTCCACTACGTCCGAGAACAAGTCGAAAATAAGGAGATCACGATTGACTATGTCTCTACATCGGGTAATGTTGCAGATATATTTACGAAAGCATTATCGAAAGAGAAACACTTAAAATTCTGTAAATTAATGAATTTGTATTTTTGAAGTTATACATCCGAGTTGAGCTGGAGTGTGTTGGAACATTTTGATGTTTAGCTTTATAACAACTAACAGCTGATAGAGCTTTTTTGGATATAACTCACTTGTAATAGTTCTCTAAGCTTTACTTGATTCACTGTATTAAATGACTCTAACCTGAAAAGACGTTGTCCTCATATCTTTCGGTTCAAGTTAACATCACGCGGGAATTATCTCTTACACTTTATATATAGAGATACCCGTTACTCGTAGAGTAAAAAGGTATATTGTATTCGTGCAAAAGTATGTAACAGCTAGAAGGAAGCGTTTCCGACCCCATAAAGTATATATATTCTTGATCAGGATCACTAGCTCTGTCTAGTGTCTGTCTGTATGAACGCTGTGATCTCGGAAACTACAAAAGCTAGAAAGTTGGAATTACCAACACATATTCTTGGGCTTCCTACGCAGCGCAAGTTTATTTCAGCCGAGCGCCACGCCACCTCTAACGCCCACAATCAACCATAATCGCCCACAAACGATACTAAAATGTGTCTGGCGCCCACATTTTCAAAGATTTTGGATAAGTATAAATGCAATTCTGTTGTGTTTAGATATACCTATCGAAATGTAGAAGAAATTTTTCAAATCGGACCATTCGTTAAAAAGTTATGCCTGATCAAAGTTTATATCTCCATCTCCCTCGCACTCCCTTTAGCCGAGTGACGGGTATTAAATAGTCGGGACACCAACCCGACTATACCGTTCTCTCTTGTTTTCTTTTCTTGTGTGTCGTAATCAGGAGTTCCTGCATACATAAATATGTTCGCTGGTAGTTGATTTTTAGAATTTAGAATATAAAGAATTAATTCAAATTTGGTATACCTGTTTTCAATGTCCGGTTCACTTCCTATGATTCTCAGCTTCTCATTTACTATTTTATGAAATCGTTCTACGTCCGATATACCGTTTTTATTTGTTGGTACTTGAATTTTTACTCCTTCTGAATTTAACCCATTGTGTAAAGCTACACACATAAATTCTAAATCCTTATCTGCTTTGATTTCTTGTGGTTTTCCCATTTCGTTAAATACTTTCATGATAGCTCTTTTAGCTTCTAACCAATCCCTACTTGTGACTTCTACTAAAGTAGCAAATTTTGAGTAAACGTCAATACATGATAAAAATTGTTGGTTACCCACCATATAAAAATCCATAACAAATTTTTTTCTTATATTTTGGACTTCTGGGGTAAGTTTAAATGTCAATTTGGTATTTCTATGTTCCGTTTTAGCAATGTTACAAGTTTCACATTAATTTATTTATAGTCAGGGAAATAATATTTTTCTCTAAACCATTTAGTAGTTTTTTCGATTCCTGGATGTAAGAGTTCTTTGTGTCGTTTCAATATTTATACCCGTTACTCGTAGAGTAAAAGTATGTAACAGCTAGAAGGAAGCATTTCCGTCCCTATTAAGTATATATATTCTTGATCAGGGTCACTAGCCGAGTCGATATAGCCAAGTACGTCTGTCCGTCTGTCTGTCCGTATGAACGCTGAGATCTCGGAAACTATACAAGCTAGAGGATTGGTATTTGGCATGAAGATTCTTGGAGTTCCTACGCAGCGCAAGTTTGTTTCCAGAAGGTGCCACGCCCCCTCTAACGCCCACAATAGCTAATATACGATTTTAAAAATTTAAATATTTCGGAAAAGTAAAAATGCAGTTTTGTTGTGTTTATCAATACCTTTTGAAATGTAGAAGAAATTTTTTAAATCGGACAATTCGTTAAAAAGTTATAGCTGATCAAAGTTTATATCTCCATCTCCCTCGCACTCCCTTTAGCCGAGTGACGGGTATTAGATAGTCGGGACACCAACCCGACTATAGCGTTCTCTCTTGTTATACCCGTTACTCGTAGAGTAAAAGGGTATATTGTATTCGTGCAAAAGTATGTAACAGCCAGAAGGAAGCGTTTCCGACCCCATAAAGTATATATATTCTTGATCAGGATCACTAGCCGAGTCGATCTAGCCATGTCTGTCTGTCCGTCTGTCCGTCTCTCCGTCTGTCCGTCTGTCCGTCCGTATGAACGCTGAGATCTCGGAAACTATAAAAGCTAGAAGATTGGCATTTTGCATGCAGATTCTAGGAGTTCCTACGCAGCGCAAGTTTATTTCAAAAAGGTGCCACGCCCCCTCTAACGCCCACAATAGCTTATATACGATTTGAAAAATTTTAATATATTGAAAAAGTAGGAATGCAGTTTTGTTGTGTTTATCAATACCTATCGAAATGTAGAAGAAATTTTTTAAATCGGACCATTCGTTTAAAACTTATGCCTGATCAAAGTTTTATCTCCCTCGCACTCCCTTTAGCTGAGTTACGTTTATTAGATAGTCGGGACACCAACCCGACTACAGCGTTCGCACTCCCTTTAGCTGAGTGACGGGTATTAGATAGTCGGGACACCAACCCGACTATAGCGTTCTCTCTTGTTTTTCTTTAAAGTCTGCATATGTCAGTATGTCTTCAAGTCTTGCCGTACATCTTACTAATTTCGTCAAATGAGTTGCATTTATAATTTCGTTATGGAAATATATTGCGCTCTTTTTAGTACATAGGTATTATTTAATTATCTCTTTTGCTAAAGTTTCCGTCATTTCTTTATAAATAATTTGAATTTTTAATTTGTGGAAATATTGCGTTACTTCCGTTTTATCCTCATGTCCTTTAATTACTTCGATTTGTCGAGAAAAATAATAATAAAATGGTCTCTCAGTTATAGAAATATAGTTCTGGTTATCTTCTTGAGCATTGTGTGCTGTTGCGTTCCCACTACTGGCTGTCCCTTCTGATACATTTTCCTCAATATCATCTGTAAACATATTTTTTCCTATTTTGGTCCGGGATAAAGCGTCAGCTACATAATTTTCTTTACCTGGCAAATATTTAATCTGATAATCAAATTCGTTTAATTTTATTTTCCATCGTTGTAGTTTCATATTTGGTTCTTTTATGTTATTCAGCCAGACTAAAGGTTTATGATCGCTTAATATTTCAAAAGACCTACCGAATAAATATGATCTAAAATATTTGGTAGCCCATACGATTGCTAAAAGTTCTTTTTCAATAGTCGCGTAATTTATTTCATGCTCGTTAGGAGTTCTGCTAGCAAAACAGATTGGTTTATGATTTTGTGACAGTACTGCTCCTATAGCCATGTTACTTGCGTCCGTTGTTAGAGAAAACGGTTTATTAAAGTCGGGATAAATTAAAATTGGGTCTGAGGTAATTAAAACTTTCATTTTTTCAATTGCTTCTATGTAAGGTTTGTCTTTAGTATCCCAGTGGACCAAGTGTTCGTTAGCGATATCGCAAACGATAGTTACGCGAAACTTAAACGGAAAACGGCTATCGCCTCGAATCCAAAAACTGTCATTGGTTTTACGATATGTGCAAAGTCTGGTATGAATTTGCGATAAAATCCACACAATCCTAGAAATGATTTAATTTCTTTTAGAGATTTTGGTATTGGAAAATTTATAAAGGCGCTTATCTTTTGTGGATTTGGTTTAATACCTGAAGTAGTTAATACGTGACCTAAAAACTCTGTTTCCTTTTTCATGAATTCACATTTGTCTAGTTGTAATTATAGCCGTTACTCGTAGAGTAAAAGGGTATATTGTATTCGTGCAAAAGTATGTAACAGGTAGAAGGAAGCTTTTCCGACCCTATAAAGTATATATATTCTTGATCAGGATCACTAGCCGAGTCGATCTAGCCATGTTCGTCTGTCCGTCTGTCCGTCCGGATGAACGCTGAGATCTCGGAAACTACAAAAGCTAGAACGTTGGGATTACCAACACATATTCTTTGGCTTCCTACGCAGCACAAGTTTATTTCAGCCTAGTGCCACGCTCCCTCAATCGCCCATAGTCGCCCACAAACGATACTAAAATGTGTCTGGCGCCCACATTTTTAAAAAATTTAAAATAATTCGGAGAAGTATAAATGCAATTTTGTTGTGTTTAGTTATACCTATCGAAATGTAGAATAAATTTTTCAAATCGGACCATTCGTTAAAAAGTTATACCTGATCAAAGTTTTCTATCTCCATCTCTTTCGCACTCCCTTTAGCTGAGTGACGGGTATCTGATAGCCGGGACACCCACCCGATTATAGCGTTCTCTCTTGCATCACGTAATTTTTGAAATACCTTTTCAATGATATAATGTGTTCCAATGAAGTGGAAAAAATTATAATATCATCTAGATATACCAAACAATCTGTATAGATTAAATCTTCTAATAAATTGTTCATACATCTTTGGAAAGTGGCAGGGGCGTTTTTCAGACCAAATGGCATTCGTGTGTATTCGTAATGACCGTGTTTTGTTGAGAATGCTGTTTTAGCTATTGATTCTGGTTCCATTTGAATTTGATGGAATCCTTTGGCTAAATCAACGGTAGTGAAATATTGACATCTTCCCAATTTGTCTAATATTTCATCCTTTCTAGGTATCGGAAATTTATCATTGTTAGTGATCTCATTTAAATTTCTGTAGTCCACTACTAATCTAAACTTTATTTTTCCTGATGCATCGCTCTTTTTTGGAACTATCTAAAGGGTGAACAATGCACTATGGGCAAAATATTCGAAAGTGAGGCATTTTTACATTTTTTTTGTTCTTCAGTATTACATAAATGACCTTCTGTGGTTATTTACAATTCTTAAAATAACCCAAAATCAATTTTCAAAGAATTTTATTTGGCGTTTTTCGCTATTTTATCACTTAAGGAAGTCAAACGTTTGAAATAGGGTCACACGTTTACAAAAAGGGACGAGAAACTTTGTAGTTTTCGCACCTCGATTTCTGTGGCTATTGTAAACAAACCAAAAAAGTTTAAATATGGTTACAAAGAGTGGAGGTTTGTTAAATAAATTATAAACACTGAATTATTATTATATGTGATTTTTTGTCCATTTGTTCAATGTGTTGCTGCTTAGTTTTTAGATGACAAATAAGAAATGTATTTTTGCTTTCTGTGGAGTGTAACTTGTGAGTATAGGACGGTATAGGCAAGGTAAAAATTGGAAGTTATAAACAAAACAATTGTTAATCAAACCCTATCAATAGTTTTTGCACGTTTTTGCACGTTTTTTGGAAAATCTCCATGTTGTAGTTGCATTCGAGTTCTGTCACTACACATTGCTTAATGTTTGAATCGACAACAACTGGCAACAATCCGCTGTGATAGAATTTGTTTTGCAAATGATGAATTGAATGGAATTAAGCGATAGTCCGCACACAATAGTTAAAAAGCAAGTTATGCAGTTTTTGGCCTTCTATAATCGTAATTTGCAAAAATGTCACAGAATAATAGACCGGTACAAGGAAAATCATTCCCAGTGGCTTTCATCGAACCTAAAAATTTCAATTTTGGAAAAGAACACGCCAAGTAACAAACCTGCCTCACTTATACTGATGCAGGACCACAATTAAAGCGTAAGTTGAATTTATATTGGCGAAAGAAATAGAAAATTTGATGCCATTGCTTTTGCATGCTGCTTCAATTTGGCAAAAAATATCAAACAAGAAGATGCTTCAGTTTTGTTTGTGAAAGGCATTGAATATTAAATATTTATTAACAAATATATAGATCCTTGCTTTAAAAGTATGTATGCGCCGTGGCGGTTGATGGAGACATGGTATAATTCAAAATTTAACAAAAACCGAAATTGTATTACAGTCTTACCAACACAAATATCATTTTCTTTAAATCCTTGCCTTCAAATTTATATATATATATATATATGCGGCGTGGGCGTAGGATGAAGATGTGGTCCGATTCGAAAAGCCACAAAAACCGAAATTACATCTTAGTCTTAAAACTACATAAAAAAATTTTTGGATTTTTATCTTTAAAACTGAAGTTTATGCCTCAAAAACTGAATATTTGCCCATAGTGCAATGCACAGTGGTTCCGTCAGAGGCCAAAAATAAAAAAAACCGATCATCACATATTTAAACTCTATTTACGCAGTTTTTCTCTAAAATGCCCAAGCTTCCTCGTGGCATACCAGATTTTTCTGGAAAACTATCGGCACTTTTTAAAAATAGACTTAAAGTCATGAGTACGTGTTTAGATGCAAAGCAATACTGCGCGCATCACTAATTTTTCGCAGAAACACTAAGCTTTAAAAGCGTGTTTTTATAATATTTTGTGTCCAAATTTATATTTTGTGATATGGAGTTTGAAGTTGAAGGTATTTACTTTAAAACTATATATTACTAGTTAACTTTCCTGTCAAAGTTTATTCGCACAACTAATTTGATCGAATAACCCTTTTTTGTGTATTTTGTGAAGGTATTTTTTATGTTTAGTTAAAGTTTTAGTTGTGTTTCAGATAAATCCAGAAATTGGTATGTACGCCCTTGTGTTTGTCTTACTTTTAAGGTGTTAAATGTTTTAAAATTAGATGCAGAAACTTGCAGATGTGTGTTTACTAGTAAAAATATCAAAGCAGTCAAAGGTGACTCTTTGCTGTTGCGGTGTTGCTTTGTCTTCGTCTTTCGTGGCTTGTGTTTTTGCAAAACTATTAGTTAGTTAGGAACCAACGCTGAAAAATTAACGAAATTGATTTCCGATATGCATTTTTAACAGGACAGAGAAAACTTCCAAAAAAAGATAAGTCGAGTTTGCTTACATCTGTGTATGAATTACTTGATGATACTTTATAATTTTTGTTTCTTTAATATTTTGTTTGTTGATTTTTATTTTAGATATTTGATAATATTTATGAATATGAAAAATATCTTCCATTCTTTCTTAATTTATTACTTTAATGTACAAAAATAAAAAAAATTTCACATGAAACGAATATTTTTTTAATTTTGTGCCGATTGTTCCTATGGGAGCTATAAGATATAGCCGTTCCATATGTCCCATTTTTATGTAGTATGTTAAGATACATTTTTTATATTTTTGTTATAAATTTCAGCACGCTATGGCCATTATTAGTATTTATGGCCGCTCTTCCATACAAGCGGATCCACTGTGCAATGGGGAGATTTTGATTTACCAATTATTCCCTGTTCGATCATTTCATTTATTTGTTTATTAACTTCTTCATCAAAGTTTTGAGGGTATTTGTATGGCTTTCTATATACGGGGTCTTCATGTTTTGTTTTTATTGAATGTTTAATAGTACTTGTAAAAGCCAAATTCTCACCTTCCTTGTACTGTATGTCATTGTATTCAAATAAAACTTTCTTAAAATTTTTTTTTCTTCCTCGTTCAAATGTTCTAATCTGTATTCATTGCATTCTTTTAATTCAATGTTAATGGCACAATTAAATGATTCGTCCTTTGATAAGGGCGGATTAAGGCATTCTATCCTATTCTTATCCTTTCCTACATCGCTCTCACCATATCTCTATATATAAAGCTATCACTAAGAAAACTAGGAATCAACGCACAGCCAAATCCATTGATTAACCATATTAAAATGCACTTTTATTACATTCTTATAACTTTAAACTGATTTGCTAAGATTTATTGGGGCTCC